>PVKV010017957.1:0-46163 GCA_004027835.1 Alouatta palliata
CCAGTGTGAGATGCTCCCCTCCCTGTGTCCATGTGTTCTCATTGTTCAACACCCGCCTATGAGTGAGAATATGCGGTGGTGTTTGATTTTCTGTTCTTGTGTCAGTTTGCTGAGAATGATGGTTTCCAGGTTCATCCATGTCCCTACAAAGGATGCGAACTCATCATTTTTGATGGCTGCATAATATTCCATGATGGTTTCCAGGTTCATCCATGTCCCTACAAAGGATGCAAACTCATCGTTTTTGATGGCTGCATAATATTCCATGGTGTGTATGTGCCACATTTTCCGTCCTTTTAATTCTCCAGAATGTTCTCCTATATACAGGACAAATGCAATTAACTTATTTACTCTATTAAGAGGCAATAGTCATTCAATGGGAAGGAATTTGTTAAATAAATAATTTTACAATGATGTAACTGCTCAAAACATAAGAAGATTTATGGCATTTTAAACTCAATGTGAGTCTTCTATTAACTTAAGAAATAACATTTTTTTTATTCACATGTTGGTGGGAAGATGAAAAAGCAAACATATATCTGACTGTAAAACTATTTAGCACATTAGTAATACATATACCTGTATTTTCTTTCTTATTGAAGATACATTTCTCATACATAAGATATAATGATTTCTTATAGATGATAAAATATATTTTGTATTGATTCTAGGTATTTTATTTAGAACATTTGTGATTTCAAATTATATGGGTTTATTCTTTTATTAAAAGTGCTATTTGAGTAATAATCCTTAAATTACAAATTACAAAAAAAAATTACTACAACCCACAGACTTTAATGAAAAAAAAAAACTATATATTTTAGAATTGCATAACATGTCTATGATTATCCATTCATTAAACAGAATGATACCAACACCATAATTTTTGGTATCAAAATTTTCCTACGAGTAAATTAGAAGCATATAGAAACTGAAGACTAGAAATTTATTTCTAGTCTTCAGTTTCTATATGCTTCTAATTTACCTGTAGGTTTCATATTCATAATAACACATTTTCCATTAGGATGAACTGCACTTAAAAACATGTGAATGATATTTAAAATCCTATTCTGAAATGTTTCATAGATTCTTAAAGCCAAGCTTTTAACATGTTTATAAGCCACAGTCCCCATAGTTCTCTTCTTCCGTGACAAAACCAGAGAACCTGGATGATACTAATCTAGAAGGACATTCACAGCTCATGAAAGAATCATCATTGCTAATCAAATCAGAGAGAAAACCCACCACTCTGCACCATTGGAGACATTCCATGTACTGAATATTTCATAAGATGGAGGCTGTAGCTGAAGCAGAAATTCTCAACATCTTCAGGTTGCGTGCAAATATTTACTTAAACATTCCAGCACAGTACAACTTGTGTGCAGCAACAGCACCAGTGAGCCTGGGGTGATCTTTATAAATTATGGTAATTACTTGTGACATGATTCTTGCTGGGTCACAGGAGCTTGCCTTGGTCTTTCCTGCCTTGCCAGCAATTCCCCTATTTGCATGACTAAGTGGGCAGGGTGCCACAGGAAACCGGATGCAAACACAATGAGATGTCTGTTTTGACTGCTTAAAATTGAGCCCAGTTGTTGATTTGCAGAAACAACAAAACACAATCAAGGGCTGACACCAAGCTCCTGAGTCAGGAGAATTGAAGAATTGGTGTAATGGTAGGACTTGAAATCTTGGAAAAGGCTGTGTCAGTTTGTTAAAATTTGCATCATCATTTTTCATTACATTGACACACAGTGCCATTTACAGTTTTCTTTACACATTTAAAGAACATTTTGTCCTCTACCATCACATAGAATAAAAATGTCAAAGATTCAAAGAAAACAAAAAATCATTTTTATTGTTTTCAAAGATGATTTTGCAGTATCTTGATTAGTACTTGAAATATTTGGTGTAATTAAAGATTAAGATATCAAGAATTAAGTAGGAATGAGCCTATGTAATGAAATTGCTTAGTTAAGTAGTATAGAATAGTTGCAAAAGTTTGATCAGAAGAAATTCATTTTCAGGAATAGCGACCAACAAGTCCATACTTTATGATTAAACTTTGACAGTGAACTCTACTTCTTGATATCTTCTTGTATTTCATTATTTCCTTTTTGAGACGATCACGGTGACTTCCCTCTACTCTCATAGTATCCAGCTAAAGTTATCTACAAATTTTTTAACTGTGCACATTAAGTGGAGTTTCTTTTAACATTTGTATACATCTTAATGTCTTGTAATTTAAGTGCTCTTATTTGGAGTCCAGCCTAGAAATAGGCTTTCAAGTATTAGTCAGAAGAAGGACTGATGAGTCAATGGTACAAAGGAAGGAAAATTATATAGCAAATTGTTTACTGCCTTAAAAATCAGGGGTATCACAAATTGGGCAAAATAACAAGTGTTTGATAGATGAACAAAATTAAAATCTCTTTAATTTTGATACATATATAATATCCACAAATATATAAATGAAAATATTAATAATTTTCAGTGCTGGTATTTATTTAATTGATTAGAATGATAGTAGAAACTAGAGAGATGACAGTAACAGTGAAATTAATTGGTGGAAAACCAAAAATCAAGATATCAAATTTATGATATATGTAATTAATAAGAATTAATTTCCAGATTAAAATAAACTTTAAAGATACAGGTGAGAAATCTAATACTGAATTGACTTATTTCTTCACTGGATATCAGGTATGAATGAAAATACTGTGATTTTATAAATTAAAAGTAGCAAAGTATTTCTTTATTACTTTAGTATTTTGTAGCAGACAAGGTATCTAATGAGAGCAACTATGTGTAATACATAATGGTAAAACATTTTCATCGGTTGAAATGCCTCCATGAGCTTCCAAGACAGTGAGTGAGAACTTGAAGAGTAAAGATTCAGCAGAGGAAGAAAACTCAGGATTGCATTATTCCCTTTGAATTCAGGGAGCAGAGTTTGATGTTAGAAAGCATGGGTGCTGGCAATGCTCTTCCTGTGTGTATTTGACTTCCTGTGTGTATTTCTTTTCCTGTGTGTATGCTCTTCCTGTGTATATTTTTCTTACCGTTGGGAAATGGAGGGCTTCATGGCCATTTCTTTGGGAAACAGTTGGTAAGCAGATCTTAAATGATAAACTGACTCTAGAATTTTAATATCTCCAAGCTGTTGTGTCCCTCTCTATAAATATGCTAGGAAAACTATGTAATTTCACTGCATTTGGCACAGGCCAACTGTTGGCTCAGTGTGAACTCAGCCATCTATTGGAATAATCTTCAGCCCTTCAAGCTAAAATTTTAATCCAGGATTTCTGCTACATGAGTCTATGAGGAAATATTTAGCCGAATACACTTTAATATTCCTTCTACTCTGTTCACACACCTTACATTCCACTCTCACATGTACTGCCCACGTTTCTATAAACATGATTTGACAAAAGTTCTGGAGTTCTTTTGGGATACACTGCACTTTCTCATAAATTGTATTTTGTAACTCATCCTATGAGACTTGTTAGGAACTGAGTCTGGTTATAGTTCTAGAAGCAATGAGAAATGAAGGGTTAGGTTTTTATTAGGTTAAACAGTTCTTTGTGACACAGGATCCTTTTAGTGCCACTTCTCCAGCTGGAAATTATCACTTCCAGCAATACATCTGTCTGGGTTTTGGGACTCGGCTCACAGCACTGGCCTGGAGCTCATGCCTGCCATGAGTGAGTTGAGCATGGAATGGGAAGGGGTGGGTAGTGAGTGAGTACAGGATCTGGCCATGGCACACAGTCAGTGGCTTCCATATTGGGGACTGGTGTGTGGATAAAGGGAGTACAGTGGCACCCAAAAAACTTGGAGACCCCAGAAACTGTGGAGCCCTAGAGGGATGTTACAGCATGTCATAGCTCTGGCTCAGGGAGTCCCAAGCTCTAGACCCCTAGGAAGTGTTATGGCTTGTTTGTGGTACAGCTCATTCATTCCCAATGTCCACACACTTCGGCCAATGGAAGCATGCCCCAGCTTGTTCAGTACTGTTGCCCCACTCTGGCCCATGACTCCTGGGCTGGCCTGGCCCCACTACCACTTCCCACTATGTGCAGCAACTGGCCGGTGGCAGCGGAGGGCAGGAGGGCTACAGCATTGCAACACCTTTTACACCCATCATTCAGCAGATCTCAGGTTCTTGTCCCACATCCAGGAAGAATGAGGTTACATGGACAATCAAAGAGTGAGCAAGGTGAAGAAGAGTTTTTTAAGCAATAAAACAACTCTCAGTGGAGAGGGACCCCAAGTGGGTAGCCCCTACCCAAAGGCGAGTAGACCCAAAATATGACTGAATCTGGGGTTTTTATGGGCTCATAATGTGGCACTGCATGCTGATTGGTCCAGGTCAGTCCTTGAAAAAACATCATTTGATTGGCTATAAAGGCATTGAGAAAGTTTTCACTCAAGTCCTGGACTTTACTGGAAAATGACAGCTCAGTTTTCAGGCTTTAAACTGTACTTGGTTTGAAGGTTGGGTTTCATCAAGGACCCAGTCCTTCCTGCCTAGGAATTCATCTGCCCCATGCTGCTATCACTTGCAAGGCAGCCACTTCAGTGGATGCTCCTATTGGTTCTACAGAGAAGGGAAAACTCACTTCCACAAATAGAAGAGAAGGGATACTTTTAATAGCAGAGGAGACTCAGCAAAGTTTAGGGTTTCAATGTCTCCAGTTTCATCTGGTTTTACTCATATATCCTCGCCCTAACTTTTAGTGCCTTACTTCTTCGAAAAGTTTTAACTCCTAAAATAAGAGACCCCATGAAATTGGGAATTTGGTTTCCTTTGCAAGTCATCCAAGAACATTAATGAACTGTAAACTTGGTTTTCAAAATTCTTACTCTTAAGTTATAGGAGATAAATACTGTATTGTTTTATGTTCTGGTTTGTGTTACTTATTCTTTTATAGTCATAGAAGCTTTCCAGCTTCTTATGCAAATGTTGAGCTTACAATTAAAACAATTAATTGATTGTCTTTGCCTAGGTTCTCCAGCACACCTAGAGGTCAAACAACTTCTTTTTATGCTAATTTTACTAAACAATATTATAGCAGAAAATACTTGGTTATCCAGTGCCTTACATTTTATATACATTTGATTACAGGGAACTAGAGGCAGTGATTTGAATAACTTATTTGCCACCACATTCTGAGGATTACCAATGTCCTCTTTCTCATTGAAAACTTCATTACAATGCCTTTAAAAAATTACATCAGAGATCTAATTTCATGTAACTCAGGGCCCATTCCTTAACCTTCTTTTACCTGAAATCATTTCTACTACCAGGTTTCTATTTTTCAACTAGAAAAAATATCAATAGAAACAGAAAACAGACTACTAGGAGAAAACATATAAACAATGTAATATACATATTATGTAATATACATGTTATACATGCATACATTATTTATATGACACAAGATTTTATATATATTTTTAAATATATATGTATTTTATATTATATATAGAACACCTATCTATGTGGAAGAAAGAATAGTAGTCCTCCAATGCAAATCTCTTTGTTTTACCCAAAACACATAGTCCTAACAGTGCTAATGACAAAGCTAGAATGCCCTATGTTGACACAAAACACTTCATGGCATAGCCCAGGATCAGTTAATCACTGCTATTTTTTGTAATCAACCTCTGTTTCTTTTTTTTTCTGTTCTCTGGCTATACAGATACAGTAGACAGTATTTTGAGATAATAATAGAGATTTATTTGTCCAATTAATTTTTTTAGTGATTGTTCTTTCTTCATCCTTCATGCAGCAGTGAATTTTCTTCTCACTTACCAGCTTCAGGGTCAGAGATTTTACATATAAAACAAAGACAAATTATTAATGTTGAGTTTCAAATAGTCTCTTGAATTTTGCAATTGAGATAGTCTTGAAAGTATAAGTCTTTGACTACAACAGCTTGTTTTATCTCTTTTTTGGAAGTGGTGATGGTGGTTCTGTGTATATGAAAAAGATAAAGAGCTTTGGATATCGTGTTAATATTCTTGCATGGATTCATATGTTGTTAAGCTACTGTAACCAAAGTTTAAAGGTTTAGATTTGCTTTCTACTATGATGGAAGCCTCTAACCATATGTCCTGGGGATAATCATGTTCAATATTTATATTAATGACTTGCACATGACATAGACTAGATGACAGGAAGGTACACAGATGGCACAGAACAGATGCAGCTGGGATAGGTGAAAACACTTTGTGTGACAGCATAAATACAAGAGAAAAAAGCAAACAAAAAACAAACTACAGCAACCCAAACTACTGTCAAACATGAGGAAGGAGAAAATAAAATAATAAAATTATATTCTACAGTAATAAATGTACCCTCCAACATTTTGTTTATAATATGCATGGCATAATTATTAATGCCATTTAATGAGACTGAAACAGTTCTGTAACAGATAGATGGATAAATGACTTAGCAACAATATACACCTGTTTTGAATTATTTGCCTTAAATTTACAGGAAAAATTACCAGAGTTGAGTCTTGCAGTATAGCATTATCTATCTAAGAAAAGGAATGCAGCATCCTTAGGACTTCTGTCATTAATCAATTTATAAGGGCCCTCCTATCCACCCAGACCTATTTCTAATTAGATGGCAGACTGCTCTTAATTTATCTTTCTATTTGAAGGCTGTTACATCAAAATAGAGTCTTGCTATTATGTTATAAAGGTATTTGTTGTATTATTTTCTTCATTGCCTATTTAGATTAATGGAAGATACAGGGCCAAATACTTTTCATTTCTTATGGGAAGCAAAAACTGAAGAAAATTTCTTTGGGGTTCTGGTAATAAATATAACTTATGTCTAATGCACACTTAATTGTCTTAGTTTTTCAGGCTTGCTATAGCAAAATACCATACAGTGATCAGCTTATACACAACAGAAACTTCTATCTCACAATTTGAAAGGTGGGAAGTTCAAGATCAAAGTGGCAGCAGAATCAGTATCTTTTGAAGGCTTATTTCCTGGTTCCTAGATGGCTCTCTTTCCCCCATGTCCTCATACGGTGAAAGGCGGTAGAGAGTTCCCTGGGGTCTCTTATTAAAAAGGACACTAATATGTCCTCTATATGATCTAATCACTTTCCTCTTAATACTATCACCTTGGAAATGAGGATTTTAACATATGAATTTTGGTTTTAGGGGGACACAAACATTCAGAACATTACACAGATGAAAAGCATACATAAACCCAACCACAATTTTGTGACTACTGCTTTAGTCTTTCCAAGGGGAAAATATATAACATATAAACATTTTGTTAGGAATTTTCTGTAAAAATTCCACAGCTGTGTGTTTGGGTGTGCGTGTGAGTGTGTGTGTGTGTGCTTGTTTCTTATCTTAGGCAAAATGATTGCAAACATAACACAAAGAACTTTCCCATACACAGTTATGTTTTCCTATATAACTTAATAATTAAGTAGCACTTAGAGCTGTAAGTAACAGCACTCCGAGCTCTCCCCCATTGTATTCAATTTTCTGACCAGTATGACCACTTCGTTTTCTAGGACCATACAGAAAGATGCAGAATAAAGAGCACTTTCTCATCCCAAGCTATACTCCTTTGTCACTGTCAAATGAATTCAAAAGACAAGCCTTTTCCATTTGGAAACTATTTGCAAATAACAGCGATATTTTACTATAGGAAAATAATAGCTGGATGTAACATTTCCTGAGGCTGATAGTTTGTTATTATAAATGAATTACCCAGGACAATTTTATGACTGAAGAATGTACATTACAAATACACACACCTATCCATGAATATCACAGGTCATATACTCTTCTATGTAGAAATTTACAATAAAATCATAAAGTCCTATTGTATTGAATTTGTAAGAAAAACAACATATACTCCTTGGGCCTAGACCATCACACTATTTAAATCTTAAATTTTTCACTAAAACAAGAATATGGAAGATATCAGTTATGTAATCCAATTTGGAAAATAACATTTTAAAATATATTTTTCAACCCCCCTTATATTGCTCAGTGCTAAATGGGAAGCACATGAAATATAATGTATTAAATTAACTTGCTTCCAAATATTTTGTGAAAATTTTCTCCTTAATGAATAAGTACCTATCAAATTCATGGTCTTATACATGAATGGGGCAATGGTCCCATTCAGAACAACTGAAACCCTTACACTTCTTCAAAGAGTTAGTAACAATAAATATCACCTGTTATTAAACAAGTGCAAAATTCTGCTAGTCACAAAGATGTAACATTTATGAGTCCTTGTAAAGCAAATGAGAAAACATCCTTGCTTTTACTTATAAAGGAAGACACCAGCTTAATGTTTTATGGAAAATGTATTAATTGGTAGAATTACGTTCAATAAATTAAACCATAGCCCACCTCCCTTTCATTTGTACCCATTTATCAAAACTGTAGACACTTTTTAAAACCCATGCTTGACTTTCATGTATTTGAAAAACTTTCATGATCCTTTCATTTTTTTCATTTTCTCCAAACTAAAACAAGTTCCTTCAAGCAGTCCTCATTTTATGAGATTAACTTACCTTTACACACGGTAGCCACACTTCTCTGTATGAACTGTTATTTGTCAATACCCTGCTCAAAATTTACTTCCTGGAACTTACGACAAGTTTTTGAGTGTTGCCGGCTACTGGAGGATACAGTGTCTACTCAATTCTTGAGTTTCTGCTTCCATCCATTTTGGTCTATATCAGACAATCACTGTTCTAAAAATTGTGATATTCTCATCTGTGAACATAAGATGATCTTGTTATGAGCTACTATTAAGTTAGATTTCTCTCACATCTCATGTCATACATGGTTTTTAACTAAAAAGGGTATTTTATATTTAACACATGTAAAGTTCCATCTTGTTGATTATTGATCCTTGGTGATCATTCATTTTGCTTTCTTGTTCTTTTTTTTTGGCAGTATGTTTTGAGTTCTATTATAAAATGTATTTTTATTGTGTATATTAAGGTATCCAACACCCCACCAACACAGACACACTGAAATAGTCACTGCAATCAAGCTAATTAACAAAATCTGTCACCTTACAAGGTCACCATTTGTGTGTGTTTGTGTGCTGACAACACATAGGGTCTACCGTCTTAGAAAATTCCAAGTACGCATTACAGCGTTACCCATAGTCGCCATGCTATAGATCTTCAGACCTTATCTATCTTTTACAACTGAAACTTTGTATCCTTTGACCAACGTCTCTCCATAACTGCTTTCTGCCGTCTCTTGGTAATGACCATTCTACTTTCTACTTCCATGAATTTGATAGTTTTAGATTCCACATGTCTTTCTGTATCTGGCTTATTTTACTTAACGTAATATCTTCTACCTCCATCACGTTGTCACAAATGGCAGGGTTATCTTCTTTTTATGGAAGACTGCATAATATTCCATTGTGTATATATGTTACATTTTCTTTATTCACCTGTTGATGTACATTGGGTTGTTTCTATATCTTAATTATTGTGAATAATCTTACTAATGTTACAATGAACATAAGTGCAGATATGCTTTGAGATCTTGATTTCAATTTCTTTGGACAAATACCCAGAACAAAGATTGCTGGATCAGAGAGTAATTCTCTTTTTAATTTTCTGAGGAATCTCAATAGCATTTTTGGCTGTACGAATTTCCATTTCTACCAATACTGTACAAAGGTTCCTTTCTCTACATCCTGCTCACACTTATCTTTTATTGTTGTTGTTTTAATAATCATTCTAAAAGATGTGAGGAAGTTTCTCCCTGTGGTTTCAATTTGCATTTTTCTGATAGTGAGTTACAGCACCTTTCATATACTTGTTGGCCATTTGTGTGTGTGTATCTGCGTGTATACACGTGTTTACATATATACAACTTATTTATGTATATTTGAATAACAAAACACATTCATTTTATTTTATACCTCTGAATAATTTATTTAATCTCCAAGATGGACATACTTTTTATAATTTTGAATTAATCACGGAGATTTTTTTATAAGATCAATTCTGAGTTCTTTAGCACACTACAAGCTTTCTAGTTAAAATATCATATCATGTTTGCTGAGCATAGTTAATCATTAGCCCTGAAAATACTATACTGTTTTTAAGTTTCTAATATCAGCCACCACTTTCTCTGGTGCTGACATGCCTAGAAGAAATTTAGATTTGAACGTCATCTCTCCTATATCTGGATTAACAAGGGCAAAAAAAAAAAAGCTTTTTTTCTTATTCAACCTAAAGAGTAATGATGATAATGCCCATCTTACAGGCAGTAATAAGCACTTAATGAATAACTGTTAGAAAAACATACAATCCACATAAAAATAGATATTTGATACATCTAATAAGTTTTATCTCTGCCTAAATCATTTAGTAAGATATCATAACAAACATTACTAAAATGTCAGTCTAAACTCATACAATATGTCTGTGCTAGTCTTATTATATTAACAATGAGATTAATAAAATCACATACGTATCAAGATATTCAAAAATTAACAGAAAACTGTGGAAATAATATGAAATCTATTTAAAATTTAGTTGTTGACAGTTGCATTAAATTAATGTGAATAGCTAATTTTGTAATACTAGCACCACTTTTAGAAAGGTCTTTGGCATGGCTCAATCTATATTTTTCTGATATGTTTTCTTTAATGTATAGGAGGACATGTGAATAAGTCCTTACAGCATCATTGATCTAACATCTTATATAATCTTTCTTGGGAATGATAAATTGGTGTTACCGAATTAGTATTAACACCATTTTTATGTGACCTTTTCAAACATTAATGATGATAGAAACAAGTTTACTTACCAGGTGATTTAATTAGAGAATATAGTTTAACACTGTATGTATACATGTATTCAAGCAACACTTCTTGAAAAGAGGTCATTGTTGAAAAGTGTGACATATTAGGTACAGATTTTAATTAATTCATTTATTAATTACCTTTTTGAGATGTGGTCTCACTGTGCCACCCAGGCTGAGATGCAGTAGCATAATTTTAGTTCACTGCAGCCTGGAACTCCTGGGCTCAAGTGATCGTCCTACCTCAGCCTCCTGAGTGGCTGGATTGCAGATGCATGTCACCACATCTAGCTAATGTTCTTTCCTTTTTTCTTGTAGTCACAAGTTCTTTCTTTGTTATCCATGATCCTCTCGGATTCCTGATGTCGAGTGATCCTCCTGCCTTAGTTTCCCAAATTGCTGCAGTTATAGGCATAAACCACCACGCTCGGTTTAGGTACAGATTTTAATGATAAATCAGAAGTAAAAATTTGAGTTTATTTGAGATTTAAACTGAGTTAAGAAAAAATAGCAAAAAAAAAAAAAATTACTATTTCCAGGACAATAAACATAGTTGTGTGATTGCTGCCCAATGTTACATATTTTAAAAGTTGTTCAAAAATAGCAAGGTTAATCAACTTAAAATACATTTGTCTTTATTTACTAAAATAAGCACAGATTTTGTAAAAAGCAAAGATCCAAGAAAGAAATTCTTATAGAGAGATTATAGCTCTTGTGTGATGTTCTTTTTGAAGACCAAAAAATGCAGGTTTATACATGTTTTAAGATACAAAGCAATATAAGAAGACCTTATTGGAATGACAGACAAATAACAATAAATCAGGAGTTCCAAAGTGATATCTAGCTACTATTTACTACTAAATTAGCTGCTTGTTGGTTTCCACATTTAATTTTATTTTTTTTATAATTAATCTCTGCTGCAATACATAGCTCTTAAAAACAGAAGTTATGCCTTACTGTGTCTTTTTATAAGGTATATTCCGTGGAATAATTTATCAATTAGTACTTGCTGGCTAAATATGTTAATGCTCAAAGGGAATCTGGCAGTAGGCAGAAGAAGAAAAAGTATCAAAGTGATAAGTAGGTAAATACTGAAGGTAGCCAATACGGAGGACAAAAAAATCCCAGACAATATAGAAAAAATAAAATTGAGTTGCACGGAGTATATAGGTAACCACGCACTCAGAAAAAACAAACTACGATGGCACACGCCTATAATCACAGCACTTTGGAAGGCCAAGACAGGCAGATCACCTGAGATCAGGAGTTCAAGACCAGCCTGCCACCGTGCTGAAAACCCATCTCTACTAAAAGATACAAAAATTAGCTGGACCTGGTGGTACAGAACTGTAATTCTAGCTACTTGGGAGACTGAGGCAGGAGAGATGCTTGAAGCTGGGAGGTGGAGGTTACAATGAGCTGAGACCATGCCACTGCACCCCAGCCTGGGTGACAGAGCAAGACTCTGTCTAAAAAAAAAATTAAAAGTTGCCCCATCAAAAGTATTGGTCAAAGCTGCAAGCTACATTCTCCATTCATGGTTGATGGAGATTCATGGTTGCTTTGACAACAGAACTCTTTCGACTCTAGACCATGATAATTATAAATATAACATATATATATATATATATACACATATATGTATTTATATATTTTATAAATATAGATAAAATATATAAATAGAGTTTTATGTGTATTTGTGTGTATAAAGTACTAGCTACTAACCTACCTACCTGCATATATACCTGTATACGTAGAGATGGAATAAGCAGTCCTTAGTTGTTGGTCCATAAATATGACTTGGAAACAGTCTAGAGAGGGTTTTGCTATAGAAATTGTATCATTAAGGGATATGATATGTCTTAGTACAGAGAAGTATAATTGTACCTCTAGAATCGTGGTGCTTTTTATTTCTGTGTCATCCAGCATATCAAAGACAATTAAATTTGATCATTTTATTATCATCTTAAAATATCATATCTGTAGGAGATGGCACAGTGGTGGGAAAAATTATAGGAAAGACACAAACTTTCTTGGAAGGCAGGAAGATTTCGAAAAAGCTTTGGGAAAAGGTTATGGCTGAAGGCAGCCTAATCCTCTTACCTTCAGCTAATAGCAAAAAGCAGATAACAATGGAATGTAGAGGAGTTTATCTAGATAGCTTGTTTACCTATTTCCCCTGGAAACCAACCTTTGATCATCCACACACATGACTGTTCTCTACCAGGGGGATCAGCAATGTTAATTACCCACAAATGGGGTTTGCTAAAGACCATTGTCATTAAATCTGTTCTAAAATAAATACAAACATCCCTGGCATATGGTCACTGCATGGCCAGACTCCCTCTTTGGGGTCTGCAAGCTGTGGGGTCCCCTAGCAGTGCTCTCACAGGCAAAACGCTTGTGTCTGTGAGCTCCTTTGAAGCTGGACTCTGTGTGTCACACTTGGCAATTGGTGCCTCCATGTGAGGATCACTGCAATGGTTCTGTAGTTGGTGCCCCTGCATGAGAAATGCTGCAATGGATCATGACAGAACCCTCAAAAACAAAGGTGAAGGGACTGCACAGTCAGTAAGTCAGTGTCATTGGTGTCCACTCAGAATTTCCAAGTCTGAGGGAATTGTTCAGGCTAGGGTTTCATCATGGGACAACAGTTTCAGCACAACCGAAACAGTATATAAAAGCATCAAAACAACTGCTTAAATGTCAGGAACGGCACATCTGCCGGGGAGCTCTCAGCCAGCGAAAGGGTCCCAATACCTGGAAAAGAGAGTGCACGGAAAAACAAAGTAGACAGACAGCGGGGTCCGGAGGTCTGAATAGACAATGCCCACACAGCAATGCCTAAACAGCAATTTTATTTGTGCAAAGGGTCCCAATATGTACTGTCAGCTTTCAGTAGCTGACGTCAACCCACATTGTTAATTCTATACAATAAAGAGGAAAAAAAAAAAAGGGAAGTACATAGCTAGGGGCCATAAAAGTAAGGAGGGTCAAGCAAGCAGACGATTTTTCTTTATCTATTGTGTAGGGATTTACATTTGAGAAGGTAATATTCTTTAAGGTCAGGAAAAGCAACATTCTTTAAAGGTCAGGCAAAACTCATAGATCTTAAAGGTAACAATCTCCAGGAGACATGTGAGTAGTTGTATACAGGGCTTAGACAATGTTTCGTAAACAGGCTAGTCATAAAACTAGCCCAAAACGGGTACCAAGATAAAACATAATGTCTTAGTAAAACCACACAGCCATCACTGAGCCATTGTGTCAGTGTCAGGGAGTCTGAGATAACTTCTACAAAGTCATCCATCTTTTAGTTCCTGCTTTCCCTTAGCTCGACTGCCTCCAGGAGGGGGACATATGTCTGGGCTCAAGCTCACATTATGGCGGAGGCACTGTCAGGAGGCCTCTACTCTGGAGCGTTCCCCATACTTAAAGATAGTGGAGACTCAGTTTCACAGGCTCAACTAACAGACCTAATGAAAATGGTTGGTTCCCCTAACCCATGGGTCCCAGTATAAGGCACACTGGACCTAGAGCTCTGGGAACAAGTGGGGAGAAATCTTAAACAGCATCATGCACAAAGGCAACGGGTCCCAGTAACATCACTCACATTATGGGCCTTTGTCAGAGCTGCTTTAGCCCTTTTCTACACAGATGAGCCTAAAAAGGGAAAGGAAAAGGAACCATCACCTACCTTACCGCCTTCTCCTTCTCCCTCAGCCCAGAAATTACCAGGTAAAAATACCAAAGAGGAAATGGAGATTTTGCCAGAGCCCCCTCCCCCAATAAATTGGAAAAAAGACAAGGGGCATTAGAAAGGAAACTATTGGCCTGCGCTGTGATGCAAGATCAACAAGGCAATCAGGTGTACATATAAAGAGATAAGAAAAAGCATTAGAGAAAACAAAGCCACTAACCCATTTATGAAAGCATTAATTGAAGCCATAGCAGACCGCTTCCATATAACACCACGGGACTGGTCATTGCTAGGTAAAACAACTTTAGACACCAGTCAATACCTCCTCTGGAGGGCAGAACTTGATGAATTATGTGAACAGCAAACCATTTTATAATAATGGCACTATTCTTTCTCCCTACCCCTGATGTGGCTCTCTCAAAATCTTATTTGGGTAGGACAGTAGCCTTTAAAGTGAGAGAAGTTACAGCGAGCCCATGAATTAGTTGAGGAGCAAGTAAAAGCAGGCCATATAGAACCATCAAATGGCCCTTGGAATTTGCCCATTTCATCATTCCCAGAAAGTCTGGCAAATGAAGACTTTTGCATGAGTAACGGGCTATTAATGCTAATCTGCAACCTATGGGGCTTCTTTAACAGGGGCTCCCTTCCCCCACAGTGATTCCTCAAGATTGGCCTATAGTCATTATTGACTTAAAAAACTACTTTTATACTATTGCCCTTGCAAAACAGGACAGAGAAAAACTTGAGTTTCCAATACCAGCTATCAATAATGAAAGGCTGGCTTGCCGATTTCATTGGAAAGTGCTTCCTCAAGGAATGCTGAACAGTCCTACCACGTCTCAGTATCATGTAAATCATGTTTCAGTCCCAGTAGAAAAGAATTTCCTAATTGCAAGATTATTCATTTTATAGATGATATATTACTGGCAGCCAGTACTTTTAAGTATATATGCCTATGTCATAAAGAATACACAGTTAAGAGGTTCAATCATAGCACCTGAAAAAATACAAATGTCCTCTCCTGGATTTATCCCCACTTCTGGGGGTCACTTCTTGATTGGCAAATAATATTACCGATTATACTTATGTTTGTCTTATGTTATTTACTAATTCTAGGATCCAAAGCTGGAATACGAGTTATAACTGCTGCACCTGAAAAACCTGTTGCTGCACACATCTGTACTCCTCAATCAACACAATCTGATGCAAAAAAACAGAAAAGGGGGAGATGTAGGTGGTTGATCAGGGTGGTGAGAAAAATTATAGGAAAAACACAAACCTTCTTTGAAGGCAGGAAGGTTTTGCAAAAGCTTTGGGAAAAGATCATGGCTGAAAGCAGCCTAATCCTCTTACCTTGAGCTAATAGCAAAGAGCAGATAACAAGGGAATGTAGAGGAGTTTATCTAAATAGCTTGTTTACCTATTTACCTGGAAACCAACCTTTGATCATCTGTGCTCATAACTGCTCTCTCCTCAGGGGATCAGTAGCATTAATTATCCACAAATGGTGTTTGCTTGAGACCTTTACCATTAATTCTGTTTTAAAATAAATACAAGTGTCCCTGGCATATGGGCACTGCACAGCTGGACTCCCTTTTTGGAGTCTGTAAGTCATGGGGTCCCCTAGCCACACCCTCACAGGCAAAACACCTGTGTCTGTGAACTCTTTTCATCCATTGCTTGGCCAGAGTCTGCAGGTCAGACTCAGTGCATATCAATTACTTTTATTATTTCCCTTTGTGTAAATTTTATAAAGAAAATCAAAATGTTCCATGTATATAATGAACACATGAAATAATGAATTTTGCACATGTTAACAGTCAGTATTCCAAAATATGTTAATTGGAATACTGACTTATTTAATTATGCTTTTTCTTTCTTTGAAAGTGTTTCTGTGATAGTATGGGTTTAATTTCATTTCTTTATTTGGATGAAAGAAAGAACTATATACAAGTTAATTCTGTTTCATTCATTTTTTTAAACTACATTTACAGAAACAGTGAAATGAACAAAAGCAGTGGGTGGGGTTTATTTTTGTTTTGATTTGTAGAGTTTGCTTTTGCCTTTTTTTGTTCTTATATCTTGATAAGACTATCCTTTGATTAGCAAATATATATATTTTTTATGTTTTAAACATTTGCTGAATTGATATACTTAGAAAATATCTTTTCATCTGTAATTAATGTAACCTAATTTCCTTAGATAAGATTAAACTGTTCAGAGGAAAGTATTTTATAAGTGTAGCAAAAGTATAGATAAAAATAGCAGAGTAGACAATTTACAAATTATTAAGTGTAGTCATGGGACTTTGAGTTAGTCAATATTGTACTTGCAATAAGTTCATATAGATTATCTTTTAAGGATAAATACATATCTAAAAAAAAAACAGTTCTTCCTTTTGAAAATGGGGAAGAGATTTCTCCTACTCTTTTTTTGTGAAGAATTTACTTTAGCAAACTTCTAACCATACGTTATTTTCTGTTTTTGCAAATATATGTCAATCCTTGTAAAAGCTAAATTACATCTCTTACCAGGTTTATGATCCAGGAGTGACATTCTGTTCCCAAAGTCCTCTTTTTGAAATTTAATTGTCAGGAAAGATAGTGTCCCTATTTCAGTTTCTGTGGGAAAGTAAGCACCTGACTTTTAAGGGCGCATTGGTATGAGTTGTAAGATTATTCCAGGAACAGTTTATTTTTCCTTTAGATAAAGCTAATGAGCCAATCCAGAGAGTCACTCAAATTGCCAAGTAAATTTAGGATAAATCTATGTGACAAATGGTTCTGTCAAATTATCTTACTTGAGGACTAGTTATTTTTTATCATGAGAACTTGTATGTAATTGGTTATATCTGCTCAGCTGTATAAAAGTGTAAGGTTTTTCTATTTTGCAATGTCTTAAGTGGATTACCTGGATGTGCATGACATTCTGGTTTAATGTTTACTCCATAGGAAAACTTTCTTTTGCTTGTATCTTTGTGGAGAAGTTTTCTAGGTCAGGAACAGATTTTAATTTTAATTATGTATCTGCAATAGTCCTCACCTACATGTTGCAATGAGCTTTAGATTCTAACTTGTAAGCTGTAACACTTCATGCTCACTGATTTAAAAACTTTATTATTTTCTTTTCCTCTAGACATTGGAAAATATATAATAGCTATGGACAATTTAATAAACTTGTAATATCTTTTACCTTTTTGGAAATTAACTAGAAAATAACATGTATTCATTGTAGAAAATTTAAATTTCTGTCATTCTGTAAAAAAGTATATATGTGTATATACCTTACAATTAGATTGTCAATCATCATGTTGTTACAGAATTTAAAACTGGCATATCTAAAATCAATTCACAATATGAAATATTTTAAAATAATTTATATTATAATCATGCAATATAATCTCGATGACAATAATTTGATTTTTTAGTTTTACTATTCTAAGGTTCATTTTCATTTTACAAATAGAGTCTTAATTATATTAATATACATAATTTTACATTCATTTGTGACTGAAAACCTCTACAGGTCCACCTAACATTGTTCAGAGGCAAATTATGGGTATTTTTCAGGCAATATTGAATGAAGAAAAAAATAAAGGACAAAGCTTTTAAAAGTGAGGATTTCCAAGGCAACATTTAATCTGCTAACTTGCACTTTAAAAAGCATCTATACATAAATATTGCTTGACTTTTGTGTACAGGGTGATTCATTCTTTTGAAAAGTATACAACTTTAATATCTCACCATAGTAGATTCTACATTTATCCTTAAAGGGAATATATTACTTAATATCTCTGATCATATGGGTATAGATGTTACATTGGTGGTCTTAATATTACAACTTTATATCTATTGGTATTATAAGGAAAATCATTTGAATTACATCAGAGGAGTATCACTTTAGTGGAAAAAAGAAAGTGGCAAAAAAATTAAATTTATACTTGGTGTTTTCATGAAAATTCGTGTTATCTCCTGTTTTTCTTTCTCTGTCTCTTACTGTCTCTCCTACTTTCAGACGTTCAGCAAATAAGGCTTTACATTTTTATGAAAGATAGTGGCTTAGTATAAGTGATTAATTCCAGTTGATTCTGTATATTATTGTCATATATTGACTTTAAAATAATCTGAAATAAATACCCTGAGAAATGGCTTTGTCTCAAAGAAACATTTAATAAAGGATAAAACAAAACAAAACAAAACCTAACTTCAAACCAGTGCAACCTGGATGTTCAAATCGATAGTCGACTTAAATCAACTTGTCAATCATTGATCTCTTTTATCATAAAGAAAGAAAATATAATTTGAATTGATTTTCCCACTTTTCTGACTCTGGTATTTAACTGTGGCCTTAGGTTTTCCTCTAACATTTTTTGTCTCTTTCTAGCAGTATATTTTGCTATACACACAAGATCAAGGGATATTGAGGGGACATTAAAGAAAAACTTTTATTTTAGGTTCAGGGTTACACATGCAGTTTTGCTATACAGGGAAATCGCATGTTGTGGGTGTTCGATGTACAAATTGTTTTATCCTGTAGGTAACAAATGTAGTACTAGATGCACTATTCACAAAGGGGCCTTTTTAAAGCAACTTAAATATATGATTTGTCTCTAAAACTATTTTCTAGTTTGTGATAGGTGCACCTTAATGTTGCTTTCCTCTTCATAATGAATAACTACTCATAAACAACAAAAAACAAAACATAGAGACATTAAAGAAGAAAATGCATCCTTTGAAAAATTCCAAATCTGTAAATAAGTTCATGTTTTAAAATGTTCCTGATACATTTTCATGAAGAAAAACATTTATATGATTTCCTGATTCTTCTACAAAAAGAATGAAGTGGTCATATCCAAGTTACAGACTCTATTTGAATCTTCCCCAAATTTGACATTTTATGTTATGTGTTTAAAAAAATGTTTTTCTAAATAAAACTCTTACTTGGAATTCTTGGCTTATCTTAGCTATATCACTAACAATGTTAGTTCCTTGTGTTCTAGGGTCATTTTTCAAAGAGAAACATATTGTACAGCTTTTCAAAGGTTATTCTCTGCCTGACAAACCATAGAAACAAAGGACAATTCCATATTCTGTGAGCTTTTCCTCTACTGGTCAGGGTTTGAAGTCACTGCTTAGGATCACTGGCACTGTCTACATTTTAATACAACCACACCTATTTGCCATTGCATTTGTCTTCTGTAACTACTTTTAAAAAACTATTAAATTCTCCACTTGAAATTTTGACCTTACTGCTTTGGAAAGTTCATTCCTAAATAATACTTACAGGAAAAAAGTTTCCTCTTCAAATTCTGACTGAAACATTAAGAGTAACATTTATATACATCTTTGAAACCTTTGAATTCTATCTTTGAGAATACATTAAATGTTTGCAATATTTAATTTTACATTTTTTGTTAGATCTTTATATATATATATATATATATATATATATATATATATAATTGCACTTTATGTTCTGGAGTACATGTGCAGAACATGCAGGATTATTGCATAGGTACATACATGGCCATCCAGTTTGCTGCCTCCATCCCCTCAACCTCCCTGCCCCACCACTGTCCCTCCCCTATTAACCCCCCAACAGACCCCTGTGTGTGATGCTCCCCTCCCTGTGTCCATGTATTCTCATTGTTCAACACCTGTCTATGAGTGAGAACATGCGGTTTTTTTTCTGTTCTTGTGTCAGTTTGCTGAGTATGATGACTTCCAGATTCATCTATGTCCCTACAAAGGACACAAACTCATCGTTTTTTATGTCTGCATAGTATTCCATGGTGTATATGTGCCACATTTTCCCTGTCCAGTCTATCATCAATGGGCATTTGGGTTGGTTCCAGGTCTTTGCTATTATAAACAGTGCTACAATGAACATATGTGTGCATGTGTCTTTATAACAGAATGACTAATAATCCTTTGGCTATATGCCCAGTAATGGGATTGCTGAGTCAAATGGAATTTCTATTTTTAGGTCCTTGAGGAATCACCACACCGTTTTCCACAATGGTTGAACTAATTTACACTCCCACCAACAGTGTAAAAGTGTTCCTATTTCTCCACATCCTCTCCAGCGTCTGTTATCTCCAGATTTTTTAATGATCACCATTCTAACTGGCGTGAGATGGTATCTCAGTGTGGTTTTGATTTGCATTTCTCTAATGACCAGTGACAATAAGCATTTTTTCGTATGTTTGTTGGCTTCATATATGTTAGCTCTTCTTGTTGCATTGATCCTTTTGCCATTATGTAATGCGCTTCTTTGTCTCTTTTGGTCTTTGTTTTTTTAAAGTCTATTTTATCAGAGACTAGGACTGCAACTCCTGCTTTTTTTTTTTTTTTTTGCTCTCCATTTGTTTGGTAAATCTTCCTCCATACCTTTATTTTGAGCCTATGTGTGTCTTTGCATGTGAGATTGGTTTCCTGGTACAGCACGCTGATGGGTTTTTATTTTTTATCCAATTTGCCAGTCTTCGTCTTTTGATAGGGGTATTTAGCGCATTTACATTTAAGGTTAATATTGTTATGTGTGAATTTGATCCTGCCATTTTCATGCTAGGTGGTTGTTTTGCCCATTAGTTGATGTAGTTTCTTCATTATGTTGATGCCCTTTATCATTTGGTATGTATTTGTAGTGGCTGGTACTGGTTCTTTCTTTCCATGTTTAGTACTTCCTTCAGGAGTTCTTGTAAGGCAGGTCTTGTAGTGATGAAATCTCTCAGCAGTTGCTTGTCCATAAAGATTTTATTTTATTTCTCCTTCACTATGAAGCTCAGTTTGGCTGGATATGATATTCTTGGTTCAAAGTTCTTTTCTTTAAGGATGTTGAATATTGGCCCCCACTCCTTTCTAGCTTGTAGAGTTTCTGCTGAGAGATTCACTGTGAGTCTGATGGTTTTACTTTGTGGATGACTTGACCTTTCTCGCTGGCTGCCCTTAGGATTTTTTCCTTCATTTCAGCTGTGGTGAATCTGACTATTATGAGCCTTGGAGTTGCTCTTCTTGAGGAATATCTTTGTGGTTTCTCTGTATTTCCTGAATTTGAATGTTGGCCTGCCTTGCTAGGTTGGGGAAGTTCTCTTGGATAATACCTTGAAGAATGTTTTCCAAGTTGGATTCATTTTCCCTGTCACATTCAGGTACTCCATTCAAGGGTAGATTAGGTCTTTTCACATAATCCCATAGTTCTTGGAGGCTTTGTTCATTTCTTTTCACTTTTTTTCCTGTAATCTTGCCTTCTTGTTTTATTTCATTTATTTGATCTTCTATCTTTGATATCCTTTCTTCTGCTTGATTGATTTGGCTGTTGAAACTCATGCATGCCTTGTGATGTTCTTGTGCTGTGTTTTTCAGCTCCATCAAGTCATTTACGTTCTTCTCTACGCTGGTTATTCTGGTCAGCATTTCGTCTAACATTTTTTCAAGGTTCTTAGTTTCTTTGAATTTGGTTAGAACATGGTCTTTTAACTGAGAGAAGTTTGTTATTATTCACCTTCTGAAGCCTGCTCTGTCAATTCATCACACCCATTTTCTATTTTATTTTGTTTCCTTGATGGTGAGGGGTTGTGATCCTTGGGAGGGGAAGAGGTGGTCTGGTCTCTGAAGGTTTCATCCTTTTTGCACTGTTTTTTATTTTTCTCCCATCTTCATGGATTTATTTCCCTTTGATCTTTGAAGCTGGTGATTTTGGGAGAAATCTCTGAGTGGGTGTCCTTTTTGTTGCAGTTGGAGCTATGTATTTTTTGGCCTGTAGAGGCACTGCTGGGCTGCCTCAGATTCAGTCATGTTGCTGGGTGGGTGGTCTTCCCCTGGGGTTTGTTTACAGGTGAAATTAGCTCCTCCTTCCAAATGGCATTTCTCCTTCCCTGAGTTCAATCTTCCTGGTTGGGGTCATATTGGTGTTTTCATTGCCAAGCTCTCTGGTGTGCAGTCTTCAGTCTGAGTTTTGTGGGGGATGGGGCTTGCCAGGCCTTATGATCTATTTCCCTGCTTTCAACTCTGGCTCTTTCTGTGAGATCGGTTGTTCCATCCCACCAGTGCTAGTCCAAACTTCTGCCCTGGTCTGGCTGACAACTTACAGCACCAGGCAGGAGCCATCATTCAGATTTGCCATTAACAACCCATGGCCCCCTCAGTCTGGTGGAGCTCTCATGGACTGTAGGTTGTTAGGAGAGATGAGGTAAGCACAGGATCCCAATCAGAGCACTAAGTGGGTAAAGTCCCCCAACGCTTCAAGCTGGCTGCATGTTCCAGGTGGGGATGCACCCATCCTGTCTTGGTTCATTCTCCCTGGGTGGCTCTTGCCCTGCTTTGGCTCCCTCCCTGGGCTACTTTCAGAGTCCTTCCAGTCCCCCCAAAATGAATCCATCACCTCATATGGAATTGTGAAGTCTTCTAACCCTCTGCGTCTCATTTGCTGGGAGCTGCATTCCGGTGTTGTCTCCTCTCTGCCATCTTGGCACTCCCTCTAATTTTACATTGTTAATATGCGTGTAGACCTGTGTATACAGTGATAGTCCAAGTTTTACAATACAGCATGTTAAAAAATGTTAATTAAAGAGAAAATGAATAAATGTGGTTGATGGTTACATTATTTTAATAGGAAGATATACTTTTCAATGTTAGAAATGTTGAAAAGAATATTATTGGTACACAATTTATTTAACATAATGATGATACCCAATACGCTGTAGTGATTATGGTCAGCTGGTTGTCTTATGATGTGTTTGGGTTTTGGGGGAAAGAAAAAAGCTAAAAACAGTGATTTTAAATTTTAAACTCTACATTATCAATGCCCATCAATTTTCACAAGACATAATATGATTTCAAGCATGATTTTTCCCTTACTTTATCTGAACAGAAAATACACTTATTTATATGTATATATTAAAAGCAATAAGATTAAAAGATATCACAACATTCTGAGTTTATTTCCTTAGCCCTTGGGGAGTATCAATTTGTGTATTAAATATCCTAATTTTCTGTTCTTCTGAAGGTATCCTGGTCAGCAACACATCTTGATCCACATCATTTCTCATCTATGTATTGGTTAGTCCTGAGGAATTTGCAACACATTGGCTTCTTTTGTAATTTCTTTAAAGGTGTCTGATTATTCTATGAGTCTTCAAATATATACTTGCATCTCTTAATAGGTGTGAATATGTTTGGTGTACACTTGAGTTATTTCATATTCATTCATATTCATTGACAAAGGAATTAATAAATTACTAATATAATGATATCTAAGCCAGGTGCACTATTAATGAAAAACATTTTTTCACTCTGATTACCTCTCTTGCTATTTTCAAATTTAACTTTTTCCAAAAAGTTTATAGTTGAAACAGTGATACTAAAAATTCATTTCTATCCATCTAAGTGATGTTCTCCACTTTTAAAATACCATGAGTAACCACTTGTGTTTCAAAATTTTTTGATCCATTTTTATGTAATTTATTTTAGTCAAAGACACCTGTTTTGTTCTCTTAAATGAAACATTATTATAAAAATAGCTGTAAAGTTAAATAATACATTAGTAGAGGATAAATAATCAGTGGTTTGGGACATTATGTTATAGTCATCAGTAAGATTTTAATGCAGGATTTTTCTCGGTCCATTTGTCAGCATGGACTGCCATGGCCAGTGATGCCCCACTGAGGTCTCACTCAACTCTGGCCCTGCCCATTCAGCCTGCCAGGCCACGCCTGACTTGCACACTGGCTCAGCCCATGGCTGGGCTGGGCATGCCCCTACACCTGTATTACCGCTTGTACCTGTGTTCAGCAGTTCCTGAATTCTTGTCCTGCATCCAAGAAGAATGATGTTATGCTGACAATCAAAGGGTGAAGAGGGAAGATAACAGTTTCATTTCATGACAAAGCAGATCTCAGTGGAGAGGGGACCACTGAAATTGGGTGATCTCTCCCTCATTGTGGCTGGGTCCAGGACTTTTATGGGCTCAAAATGGGAAATGTGTACTGATTGCTTTATGAGTATATGAAAAAAGTTTAAAAGAAAGGAACCACTCAAAGGTGGACATGACAGGAAAGGGGAAGTATATGTAAAATAGGTGAAAGGTGAGGATCAATGAGAAGAAACAATACCAAATGGAAAGAGAGGCTTTCAATCTTGGTCATAGATTTAACCAGGAATTGAAGCTGGGCTTTGAACTGTCTTTGATTTGAAGGTCCAGTTCACTGGGGACCCTCCCCTATCTGCCTAGGGCTTTGACTGCCTCCTGCTTCTGTCAGTAACTCCTCTAAAAAGGTACATTTAACTTCCATTAGAAAAAGTATGATGACCACTTTCAACTATGTCATGGTGACAGGGAGTACTGTTTTGGGAAAACAGCAGTCAGGTCTCTGCTAGAGACCTATCTATGGGTCTCCGGTAAAAGGGAGCTATTGTCTGAGGCTCTGTTTGCATGATTGATTGGAGTTTTGTGGCCTGAAGGTGAGAAGAGACAAACCAGGTTATTAGAAGACATGTATCAAAATAAAACAAGGGAGTAAAGACAGCTCAAAAATTGTGAGGCTGCTGACACACCCAGGTAACTGGTAGCTATAGTTATGCCCCCGAAGATTTTGATGCATGGAGCTTGGCTTTGATTAGCCCCTTTGGTCTTAAGTTTCCAAGAAAAGAAACTTCCATGTTATGGACACCCTATCTATCCCTATCACCTGGCAGGATTTTCAGGACAATTGCCCAGAACTAGAATATTGATCCATATTTTTCCATTATCCATTCCTTTGTTTCTTCTGAGCTACAACCCAAGATCACTGATTGGTTCACAAGAATAAGCAAGATTACTCTAAAATGCAGACAAAAGCTAAAAACAACTCATGAGAATAGAATTTAATGGCAAGTGTATGGTAAGTTTTCAAACATAAGTTATCATTCTCCAGTCCTCATTTTTGTTAAAAGCAAGTCATGATAGGACTGATTTGTTTGCAAAAACATACTTTAGTCTTATACTTGGCCTAACTTTTTGCATAAAGTGAAGCAATAATAATTATTTTCACGTAGCTTTTTAAAATTGGCTCTGATGTAACTGTTCCATAGGGAATCTCAGAAAACACTTTTTAAAGCTAAGCCCAGCCATGGGTTTGTACACTCAAATATCTATAAATTGGGTAAATTCCTCTCTTCTTGAAGTCCGAAGATAACTTAGGGCTCCTGGGTCTGTCAGAAAATGAAATTCTTTATTTACCACAGGCGAGGAACCCTGCACATAGACTGTGTAGACAAGGTATGAGGCCAGTTTTCCCAATGGACTTTTATTGCCTCTACAATTCAAACTTGTTTCCTTAAAGGAAAGCATATCTTTCCAGTAAAAGCTTTGATAAAACAACCAGTCTCTCCAATTATGTTTTGTTGCAAAAGAAAATGGATTCTTATTGCATTTATGCAAATAACAATATTGCCATAAGTTAAGAATGCTCACAAATAATTTCCAAATTCTGGAGAAACCAGGAAGAGAGAAACAAATATGCTCCAAATTTTGTTCACAGGAGTATACCACATTCAATTGTTAAAAGTTGTAATAGCTAAAAATAAAAATATTATTGACTTTGAAAAATAATCAGAAACATTTTAAGCAGAAAAATCACAAAAAAGTTAAATCAGTTTTCTATTAGATCCATCCATTCAGTTAAGTCTTGTTCTGCTTGATATTTATGAACATTTTAGCTCCTCATGAGTCCTAGAAGTTCCTCTAATCCCATGTCACAGTCTCCAAAGTTATCAGAAATCTGCATGTGAGAGCACCTGTCAAGGTCCTGCAGCAGATTATAAACCATCTTTTGAAGAGGATTTAAACAAGAAAACAATTGTCTGTGAATGACACAATGTCCAGAGTACTTAGAGTCAAAAACATGATTGACAAAGAAATTTGGGTCTGTGGTTTACAAAAACTTAACATAATAACTCTAATTATGATTGATGGCATACACTCAGACATTAGAATTTTAGAAATCCCATACAACTTTAGAACATATACTATTCACTAAAATATAACCTGAAGAAGATTAAATTTTATTTCTATTTTGACAATCTCATATAACTAAACAAGTCAAACACTCATGTTTATCTCTCTTTTGGATACTCAAGGGGCCCTCTGTAATGTCTGAAAGTTAGGGGTTAGAAAAGACAAGTTTGAAGCTGAAATTTGATTTTGGAAAGCCTATCAACATGTTAAAGGTTTAAAACAATTGATATCATGAAATAGAATTCCAGATTACCATAAGTCATTTATTTAGCTAAAATAATGACTCAAATTTTTTAAAAAAACTTTGCTCATTAAGAGGGAAGACTCAGCTTTCTAAATAATCTGTCTCTTGTCCCTCCCTTCTTTTCTCAGTAGTTTATTCTCTAAGCTAACAAAACTCTTCCATTATTCTTTAGTATTACATGAAAATCTATTTCAAGTGAATGTCAAATATCACACTTGCATTTGTCTACTCTTAAGGTTAACCCCAATTTTTTAAATAAAACCTTATAGATAAATTTATTCAATCTTAACCAGTTTGACCATGAGGTGAGAGTCTTATAAACTTTTTGTAACCCTTTAGAAATTTTTGTTAAAGAGCAGATCAGTGACTTCAGAAAATCTTGTTGTGCTATTATTCTAATGCTCAATTTACAGAATAATCAAACTTGAGTTTAGTTTGTTTACACATAGACTTTCTCTTACAAGATTAATTTATACAAACCTTCTGCAACTAGTTTAAATGTTTACCTTTATCATTCCAATTTAAAATGATCTTTTTAACTCTACAGGCAAAAGCTTACATTTTCATGCCTTCTTATAATCTTTTGCTAAAAACACATTTTACTGTCCTTACACACCTTGCATATAAATTTATTTTCAGTAGTCCCAGTTACATGGTATAATGGTAATTCTTAACAATTCTTAGTTTTGATGTAAAACCTGGTAAGTTATTTTAATTATGTACTAGGTGCAGACAAAGTCTGACTCTTTCAAGAATAGTTAGGTTCATAGTTAACTCCACATATCCCCAGGAATTATCAAACTCTAAAGCAGGCAAATCAAACAATTTTTCAAAGGCCAAAGAATCAGTTTATGACCTTAAGGAATTTAGCAAACCTAATATCTGACCTGCATGATTTAAACCACATGTTTACGTTCTAAAGACATTTTTATTTTACCAATAATATTTAAACTTTTTATTTCTTAAAGAGTAAAGTCATGTGAAATAGAAGGCATTATGGCTTATACTCTTCCTTCAAAATTATTTTGTCTAGGCACTTATTTTTCTTTAAGTCAATTAATTAGAGGTCGTTTTATATAAATATCACAAACATTATACATGTATATATTCCCTTCCTTTCCCTTCTCCCCTCCCCTCCTCTCCCCTTTCCTCTCCTCTTTTCTTTAGATGGAGTTTCACTTTGTCAGCCAGTCTGGAGTGCAATGATCTCAGATCACTGCAACCTCTGCCTCCTGGGTTCAGGCAATTCTTCTGGCTCAGCCTCTTATGTAGACGGAATTACAGTGTAAGATTTTCATTGCCATTTCCTAATAAATTATTGGCCCCAGGCTGGAGTCATTTAAGAAATTGAGCTAGGAAATCCTGCAGTTTCTACAGTTTAGTAAGCAGACACAGTGGAAGACAAAAAAGGGATATATCTGCTTTTAATTCTTGGGGTTCCAGGAGAAAAATACAGTGTTTCTGTTTTGTTTTGTTTTATTTTGTTTTTTCCAAAACTGGGTCATTGCTGCCTTCTCTGTTTTTACCAAGGACTCCCAAGCTATCCGAAGTTATCTTAGAACCACTTCTACGTACATTAAGCATGACAAGACAAATGGAGAAAAATAATTCAGTTGACTGAGAAGAAAAAACCTTTTTCCAGAAAAACAAGATACAATAAGAGAAGACATAAAGTCCTGTTAAATATACCTATAGCTTGGATATCTAATTTTAATTAAGTTGAGCACCCCTTTTACTTTTTAAAAAAGTCCTATTAAATCTCTTCTTACCCAAATTTAGTCAGCCAAATGGTCAATACTTTTGGCTTTTGAATTTATGGAGGGGCAGAAAATAAATGATTTTTATCATTCTTACAACCAGTTTGTGCAGAGACAGAGAAGCCGGAAGTCTGACTGGTAGAAACTTGTGCCCTTTGCCAGCATGTCCAGCTTCTGGGTTCCTTTTCCCCAAGCTAAGCAGCCCTTTCATTCCCAGAGTACTGTGAAGGGGGAGCAGACACAGAGGTTATCTGCATATTGTAAAAGTTGTCCTTCCTCAAGAGATTTGCTCAGTTAAATATGTAATTTATTTCCAGTTCAGTTTTAAGCCAAGCACTTTAAGTCTTTGGGAAATTAAATGTTTCCCAGTTTGGGGGATGCATCCGTAGAAAGTGTCCTTTGGTATGGTACACAATTACCCATCTGCAAAGAGAGAATAGAAGAGGAAAAAGAAAAAAGGCTTTTTTTCTTTTTTTGAAACGGAGTCTTGCTCTGTCACCTGAGCTGGAGTGCTATGGTTCTATCTCGGCTCTCCGCAACCTCCACCTCCCAAGTTCAAGCCATTCTCCTACCTCAGCCTCCCAAGTAGCTGAAACTCCAGGCATGTGCCACCACGTCCAGCTACTTTTTGTATTATTAGTAGAGACAGTGTTTCACTCTGTTAGCCAGGATGGTCTCAATCTTCTGACCTCGTGATCCGCCCACCTTGGCCTCCCAAAGTGCTGGGATTACAGGATAAGCCACCGCACTTGGTGGCTTTTTTTTTTTTTTTTTTCAAAGGATTCTTAGTTATTCAGGATGTACTCAGGAGAAGTACAAACTGAAGCTGCTTGGTTACTCATCTGGAAAGGGGGAAAAGGAACTTTTATTCCTTTGTCTTTCCAGTGAAAGCCCAGGGTAAGTGAGGGAGAGAAAAAAAGGCATTATCTTTTTTTCTTCCATCTTGATATACTCAAGTCCCAGAGATCTTGGCAGGTGTCACCATGGATTCCAGTGCAATTGTCACCCATGTAGCAGGGAGATCGAGTGGGTAGGAATTATTCATACTCACTGATGTGTTGCCTATCCTTCCACTACCAGTAAACTCTGGGTTCCCCAGACCTCATCTATGCCATAGATGTGAACATTACCTCTATCCATAAAATACGGGAACCTAATTGACAGAAATTAGTTACGCTTACCTGCACTGTGCCTTTGAGTTTTGTTGTCATCTACCTCTGGATCCCTCAGACCCAGTTTTACATCCTAGGGCTTCAACCCAAAGCTTGGAATTAAGTTTGTGACAAAAAGGTGCTTCCGGAGGTTAATGGGGATTCATTAAATTAAGTCACAGGTGGCCGTTGCCAAACTATAGTCAGCAACTGGTGGGGTCACCCTTGTGTTCCTTCCTTATTATAAACTGAATGCTAAGGTGAAGTTGTGAAGCTGGGTTCTCCTCAAACAAGGGTTGGAAAAGGGAGTCCCGGGAATTGGGGACCTGACCTGATAAGATGCCTCCTAAAAGAAAAAAGTAACATCTTGCATAGAAAAGTTCCCTGTATTTCCAGGGCTATGTTAATTCCGGACGTGGTGGAGAAAAGGAAAAAAGAAAAAAGTGTAAGTGCAGGGGAGGGAAGGCACATGAGGAAAAAAGCTTCTTGCTCTATGCAAACGTAAAAAACATACTTGCTGCATCCTCCTTCCTTCTAAGAATAAATGGAAACCACATTGCTCTGAATTTCATTTCTGATGACTTGCCCAAGAGCCCAATCTACCCGGTAACATTGTCTCTGAAGCCCTTTACAATAAAAGAAGAGATATGAGCCACGACATCCCTAAAAGAAAGAAGGAAGATGCCATAAAAAAGACTGGAATGGAACGAAGACAACATTCCCAACCCCTAAGGGTGACAGGAGGTGGGTGACAACCTCTTCTACAGCCATGCCATTCATTTCTTAATCGGCTGACAATGACCTGATGCTTTATCTGCCTTCAGAAAAACAAAAACAACCTGAGGACAAGAAGCCTCAGAGAACACTGAAGAGTCATAGGTTCGCATTCACTCTCCCTTCCAACAATTCCAGACAAGCTCCCCAAAATAATGCAGTATTTTTCTGGGTCACTTTGCCAGCCCGGGGACCTCGGGTCTTGTGAAATCCCTGCCCTGGTCTTGCTTAGTCCCAGCTCTGCCACAGGAGGCATCCTGTCCGCTCGGCCTACCAGGACAGACCTGACTTGTGCACCAGCTCAGTCCATGGCTGGGCTTGGCATGTCTCAGTCCATCTGTGTTACAGCTCTTACCCACATTCAGCAATTCCCAAGTTGCTGTCTTGCATCCAAGAAGAATGAGGTTATTCTGAAAATCAAAGGGTGAAGAGGACAGAAATTGTTTTATTGAGTGACAAAACATCTCTCGGTAAAGAGGAGACGCAAAGGTGGTGGTACCTCACCTGAAGGTGGTACCTCACCTGAAGGTGGGTGGTCTCTCCCTCCTTGTGGGTAGATCTGGGGCTTTTATAGACACTGAATGAGGAGTCATGCTGATTGGTTTCTGAGTATACAAAAAAGACTCAAACAAAGGCAGCGCTTAAAGGTGTGCACAACAGTGTAAAAAACCAATTAGGGAATGATAGGTATATGTAAAATAGGTGAAGGGTGAAGATTAGACGAAAACACCCCAAACAGGGAGGAGGAGAGATTCTAAATCTGGTCTGTGGATTTACCCAAGACTTGTAGCTAGGGTTTAAATTATCTTCGGCTTGAAAGTGGTTTTTCACCGGGACCTGCCCCTATCTACTTAGGAATTTGATAGCTTCATGCCACCATCAATTTCATGGGCTTTGTTTGGCCTGTCTGTTATTGAATGATTGTTTCAAGCACTGAACTATCATTTAAGACTCTAAAATAGTTATTATAATTCCATCGAGAAAGTTTGTTATGGTAGCTAATTAAGATTCAGTTCATTAGAAGGCAATATGAGTTATGTACTTATTATTGTAAAGGGCTGTAGGAGAAAATCCTAAACAAACAAAATCATGACAAAAATATTTTATATTACATTACTGTCAGAATATATCCCTTATCTAATATTTTGACTAAGGTGACTAGTTCAGGTTTAGTAAAGAAGATCAGAAAAGGAAAGAACAAAATGGAAAGAAGAGAAATAAAATTTTCAATTTGTATTTTTAACAATAATTCTGTGAAAAAAATGTTACCATGAAACTTGAATAATCTAAAATAATATTTTTTTACAAAACACTTCCGTATAGTTGTCCCTTTGGTAGTAATCTGTGGGTTATTTCTAGCGATAGTGTGGTTATATGAGGAATCAATGTATATAAATTATTATTATTTTATATATATATACTTTTTATTGCATTTTAGGTTTGGGGGTACGTGTGAAGAATTATTAAATATTAAAAATAACAACTATGAAATCTTTAAAACTGTCAAAATGCAACTAGTCAGAAATAAATTTAAAGACCTTATAAAAACATTTTATTCTTATTTGAAAATACTATGGCATTATTTTATTCTCTATGTTTAAATTCAATTAATTTCAAACCAAAAATTGTTTTCTTTCTTTTTTTTTGTATTTTTTATTGCATTTTAGGTTTTGGGGTACATGTGAAGAACATACAAGATTGTTGTGTAGGTACACACATGGCAGTGTGATTTGCTGCCTTCTTCCCCATCACTTGTATCTGGCATTTCTCCCCATACTCTCTCTCCCCAACTCCCACCCCCTGCTGTCCCTCCCCTTTTTCTCCCTGACATACCCAATGTGTGATGCTCCCCTCCCTGTGTCCATGTGTTCGCGTTGTTCAACACCTGCCTATGAGTGAGAACATGTGGTGTTTGATTTTCTGTTCTTGTGTCAGTTTACTGAGAATGATGGTTTCCACGTTCATCCATGTTCCTACAAAGGGCACAAACTCATCATTTTTGATGGCTGCATAATATTCCATGGTGTATATGTGCCACATTTTCTCTGTCCAGTCTATCATCGATGGGCATTTGGGTTGGTTCCTGGTCTTTGCTATTGTAAACTGTGCTGCAGTGAACATTCGTGTGCATGTGTCCTTATAGTAGAACGATTTATAATCCTTTGGCTATATACCCAGTAATAGGATTGCTGGGTCAAATGGAATTTCTATTTCTAGGTCCTTGAGGAATCCCCACACTATCTTCCACAGTGGTTGAACTAATTTACACTCCCACCAACAAAAATTGTTTTCTTAGATGCAATTGCTAAAGGAAACTTTAACTGTCAAATACTTTATTTACAAAGGGTCAGTTTAAAAGCTAAGGATAGTTCTTCAGTATGCTATTGTTCCATAGAATTTGAAATTAGATTATTTAGGGAGTACAATAATAGAAGTGTATTCAATGTTGTTTTGAGGTTACTTTTGGAAAGATTATAAAACAATGTTTTAGTCAACCTAGCAAAGTGGATTCAGGTTGCTTTTCTTGATCTAGATTTTATATGTCGAACATTCATAGTAACCATTTATCTTCATTTCAAGTATATAAATGCTAGGTGTTAGAAGTATTCTATTTATAGGTTTAGTACAAGGTTGAATGCACTTAACACACTTCATTGGTTGCACATTTTGTACTTAGATAAAGTGTTGAGTCATTTTTATTGATTCATGGGCTAAGCCATTTTATTTTTTGTTTTCATACTTTGACCTACAACCCTAGGATCCATTAGGGCACCGCAATAGCAAGGTGTGGACACATCAACAACAAATAAATAGAACGAAAATGACAGGGTCTCCAGCTAGGAATGCATTGACAGACCTGAGATTTCAAACAAAGAAAAGGCAACTTTTTTAATGCTGGGAAGTGGCGTTCTCAAGAGAGCCATCTCAGACTGAAGAACATGATATGAAAATCAATAAAGGCCCTATTGTGCTACTGAAGTGTCCGGGAAGTGTCATTTTATATCTTGCTAGCCAATATCTAGAGGAAGTTAAAGCTACTTTGCTCATAATAATTGGATGAATCCTCTCGTCAGTGGTCTATTTTGCCGTTCAATGTAAAAGCAAAATATACTGTGGGGTCCAGTTTGAAATGGGATATTATGAAAGTGAATTATGAAAACTGTTAGTTTTTTTCACATATGTAAGAATGGAATCACTGATGTTTTCTACTCTCAAAATTCCTTTAATTACTTGTGAATTTAAACAACTAACTGTAAATACCAGGCAAATTGACAGAAATTGTGGTTGGAGAAATAACACTTTGGTTAACCAAGGAAAGAGATTTAAAAGTCATCATTGCAAACATCAGGATAATTTGCAGAAGTTGCATTATTGATTTGTAAGATTTAATTTTGTGAATATGAATTGCATTAGGCTGGAAAAGTTGTATACTCAGTGATATTTAGATTGGTGCAAAAGTCATTGTGGCTTTTGCCTTCAAAAGTAATGGCAAAACCACAATTACTTTTCACCAACTTGATAGTATAGATATTAGTCCCAGAATTCCTAGAATCTTTATTGCTTTATGCTACTGAATTACTGTAATAGGCATTTTGAGAATTCTGTGGCAACTATGTGAGGTGTATCTAAAACCACTTGCCACTTTTTTCTTAGCATTTTATACCAATAGTATCTTATTGCTACTACATGATGTTTGAAGGGGAGTAAGGGGAAACAATTATTGAAACTTGAGGTTTTTATTTTAGATTCTACACTTTCCTTTTACTTCTACTTTATTGCACAAATAATTTTAAATAATTTGAAATGACCTAAAGCTTTAAATTTACATAGTTATCCTGAAAGTTTTAAAACTTCTGAATATGAATGTTTACTTAATTAAAATAAGTTTTATTGTTTGTCAGTCAGTGCGAAACTCTAGAGGTCAGAATGTATTTATTTAATTACTCATTTATTCAATAAGCAATTTTTGAGAGATGGCTATATAAAAATAACTGTGTTCTACAATGGCCCCATAAAAGAAAGTATATAACCTTAAAGGTGAAAATGTTTAGACAAAATTAGAAGTGAAAAGACAAGGGGACAAAGATGCTTTAATTGGGAAGCGAAGAAATTAGGACCATGTTAATTATGCACACTGCTATATATTGTCTTAGTGTATGTTACAAAGCAAATACATTTGTATCATTTCAAAAACCTAAAATCTATCTCATGGGTCTAAAATTTTTGACTTTTAAATAGTGTCTAAATTGTTATGTGTAATTTTACATTACTGAACTTTAACACGACAAAATAATTTAATTCAGATAACATATATACTTATTATTCTTGCATTTAAATTACTTTTAACTACCTATTTGCATTACTGTGTGTATTATACTTTCTTAAAACAATAAAAAATAATGTATCTTGGCATATTATTTACTTCTTCTCCAGCTACAACTAGCGTCATATATATATATATATATATAGTCAGATTTGAATAATCTTTTTTCATAATACAATTTTTATAAATTAATCTTTAAAACATGATACAATATTCTTAGTTAAGGTGTATCAATAACATAAGATTATATTTTAAAATAGCACACAGGACTGAGGAAGCAGTGGAGAAACAGCCGGGAAATTTAAGTAAGAATCAGAATCAACCATTCCAATTGGTCAGCTTAATCAACCAAATGAGAAATGCAGTGAAAATTGATTTTATATTAACATATAAATGGTGACATAGTGATTGTCTCATTGAAAAAATTGTTTCATAAATAACAGCTTTTGAACACCTTTTAGGGTTCTAATGACAGGGCTGCTAGGAAATTTTAAAACTAGTAAAATAACTAAGTCATATCAGTTGGCAGACCACTGGTGAGGTAAAATATAACCATGTTGTTTTACCAGTGATACTACTTAACCATGGCTGGACAGAAACGAGGCAAGGGGATTGTTTTACCAGTAGAGTCTGGTAAGGATCTAAATTTCATTTACAAACAGAGCTGGCAAAAAATGATAAGACCATCCCTCCTTCTCCATCAGTCAGTGTTGATGGCAGAAAAAGATTTTGTTCCGGTTGTCATTTTGGGGAAGCCTGACCTGCATATTTTAGTAACTGTAATTTCTATGGATCTTCTCAGACCTATAACATATATATATATGTGTGTGTGTGTATATATATACTTTTTTTTTTTTTTTTTTTTGAGATGGAGTCTTGCTCTGTCACCCAGGCTGGAGGGCAGTAGTACCATTGCAGCTCACTGCAACCTTTGCCTCCTGGGTTCAAACTATTCTCTGGCCTCAGCCTCGAGTAGCTGAAAATACAGGCACAGGCCACCACATCTGGCTAATTTTTTTGTATTTTCAATAGGGATGGGGTTTCACCACGTTGGCCAGGCTGGTCTCGAGCTACTGACCTCAAGCGATCCGCCTGCCTTGGCCTCCTAAAGTGCTGATATTCCCGGCACCTGTAACATGTTTTATCACTTACTTGTTTCAACTAAGATTTATAAGAGCGAAATGTTTTTGAGAAGACCTAAAATCAGGTTACAAAATTAAAAATGTATTTTATCAATTCAAAGATGCACATTTTTCTCATTTTATTATCTGTGAAACTGGAATCTATTTTACAATTAATGTCAACTTAGCACTGTGTAAAAGTTAAGCTAGCAACTTATTTTTTTTTTTTTATGTAGTGACACAAATCATGACACATAATTTATGGCCTCTTAGAGTTGATACCTGGAATGTAATTATATACATGGCAATTTAAAACAATGAATAGCCATATTTACACTGTGATTGAACAGCAGTTATAATATCTGAAAACAATAGGGAACAGTTTAAATTCACCTGTATAGGTTCCAATAAAAATTTTCTTAGTTGTTTTCCGCTTGCTAGTTCTAAACATTCAGTTTCATTTCCTAAAATCATTTACAGGGAAAATAATGTGTTTTTTTTCCCCCTATATTGAAATTCCTCTCTCCTCTTCAGCCTCCATAGTGCTGATAGCTGTATTTCTGAGATAATTCAACTATGCTATACTCTTATTATTATTATTATTATTTTTTTGAGATGGAGTTTCGCTCTTGTTATGCAGGCTGGAGTGCAGTGGCACGATCTTGGCTCACCACAACCTCCGCCTCTTGGGTTCAAGTAATTCTCCTGCCTCAGCCTCCAGAGTAGCTGGGACTACAGGCGGGCCACCACCATGCCCAGCTAATTTTTGTATTTTTAGTAGAGATGGGTTTTCACCATGTTGACCAGGGTGGTCTTGATCTCTTGACCTCGTGATCCTTGGCCTCCAGCTGGGATTATAGGTGCAAGCCACCACGCCCGGCCCAGCTATGCTATACTCTTGATTTAAATTTCTCAGTCCCTCTGTAGCATTTTCAGGATACATTTTCAACCCCAGCATACCAAACAGAATCCATGATCAGGATCCCATTCACCTTTGTTTTTCATTGTCCTCCATGTTCAATATCCACACTTGTCTATCCTTATCAAGCTGTCTGGATTCCCCAACTATGACTTTTCCTTATAATTGCATATTTTGTATTCTCTTTGTCTTGTACGATTATTGAACATAATGTAAAATCAATAGAGTTTCCTAAAGAAATGAGTAAACTGAATAAACAATTATGTATTGTTCCTTTATATGTATCAAAAACAGCAATGTAATTACTTACAAAATTTCAAAAAGGGTCAATTTCATTCACATCGATTTTATTTTATTTATTTATTTTTTTGAGTCACGGTCTTCCTCTGTTGCCCAGGCTGGAGAGCAGTCTGTAATCGTGGCTCATTGCAGCCTTGACCTTCTGGGCTCAAGCAATCCTCCCACCTCAGCCTCTTGAGTAGCTGGGATAACAACACATGCCAATAATGTGTTTATGAATTTTTTAGGGATGGGGTCTCACTATGTTGCCTAGGCTGGTCTCAAACTCGGGCTCAAGCAATCCTCCTACCTCAGCCTCTCAAAGCACTAGGATGACAGGCATGAACCACTGTGCCCAACCACATTGATACTTTTTCAAATCATATTTCTGCTATTTATTCCTTTTACTAATTAGTCTATATGCTCAAGAAGATTACTACAAAAAAAAACTTGAGATGTTTTGCATTTTAATTCAGACCTTTATAAAAACTCCCCTATGCCCTAGTACTTGTTCATATCTGTTTCATGCACTAATAAGATTTTAGTGCTGTTTTAGGGGAAAAAAAGATTATTTCATGAAATGGGTTTTGCCCATTAAAAGACAATATTCTCAATTATTTTCAAGTGTTTTCCTAGAACTCACTGTCAAGAATTGTTCGTTGAATTTAGTACCTGGGGTAAAATTTAGTGAGTCTAAGATTCTGTGTTGATCTCACCCTACTTAATTATTTTTAAAATGAATTTTCTAAAATTTAACATGTATAATAATCATCTGAGTAACTTTATGTAAATGAAAACTCCTAAGACTCACCCTAGGATTCTGTTTCTTTAGATCAAGAAACATGTTCTCATAACATGCATTTTTAGTAGACCTTATTTCTTAGGGCAGTTTTATGTTGTTGCTGTTTAATTTTGAGATGGAGCCTCACTCTGTTGCCAGGCTGGAGTGCTGTAGTGCAATCTCAGCTCACTGCAACCTTCACCTCCTGGGTTCAGGTGATTCTCCTGCCTCAGCTTCCCTAATAGCTGGTACTATGGGTGTATGCCTCCATGCACAGTTAATTTTTGTAGTTTTGGTAGAGACTGGGTTTCATCATGTTGGCCAGGATTGTCTCGATCTCCCAACCTCATGATCTGCCCACCTTGGCCTCCCAAAGTCCTGGCATTACAGGCATGAGTCACTGTGCCCAGCCTAGAGCAGTTTCATCATATGGGATGTATGAATCATACAGGAAGTAGTCACAGCAAAAGTGAGCAGGAGGTACAGAGATTTCTGTAGACCCACTGCCCCTCTATATGCACAGCCTCTCCTGTAGCGACATCCCTCATCAGAATGGTACATTTGCTACAATTAGCAACCTACATTCACACCTCAATATCACCCAAAGTGCGTGGTTTATATTAGGGTTCACTCTTGATGTTGTACATTTTATGGGTTTGGATAAATGTAAATGACATGTATCTGTAATTATATATTCATACAGAATATTTTCACTATTCTAAACATTCTCTGGCTGTGCCTATTAATCATTCTCCCCACCCCACAAGACTAAATTATAAATCTAACATAATATGATCATCCCGTGTCAGCCACTGAACTTTTTACTGCCCCCATAGCTTTGCCTTTTCCAAAATGCCATACAGCTGGAATCACAGAGGACGTAGTCTATTCAGACTGGCTTCTCTCACTCACTAATATGCATTTAGGATTCCTCCATGTCATTTCCTGGCTCTATAGCACATTATTTTTAGCAATGAATAATATTCCATTTTCTGGATGTACTGCTGTTGATTTTTTAATTCACCTACGGAAGGGCATCTTGGTTTCTTCCAAGTTTGCCACTTATGAATAAAGCTGCTCTAAATATCTGTGGGCAGATTTTGTGTAGATACAAGTTTTCAGCATCTTTGGTTAAATACCCAGAAGTGTGATTTCTGAATTTTATAGTTAGAGGGTGTTTGTTTTTTAAGAAACTGCCAGCCTTTCTACCAAAGCAGTTGTATAATTTCACATTGCCACTGCCAGTGAATGATTTTCTATGGCACCATATCCTGAGCAGCATTTGGTGTTGGAAGTGTTTGAAATTTGATCATTCTGATACATGTGCAGTGGTATCTTATTCGGCCATTCTAATAGAGGTGCAATGGTACCTTATTCAGTCATTCTAATAGATGTGCAGTGGTCTCTTATTCGGTCATTCTAATGGATGTGCAGTGGTATCTTATTCGGCCATTCTAACGGATGTGCAGTGGTATCTTATTCGGTCGTTCTAATAGATGTGCAGTGGTATGTTATTCGGCCATTCTAATGGATGTGCAGTGGCTAGGATGTGCAGTGGTATCTTATTCATTCATTCTAATGGATGTGCAGTGGTATCTTATTTGACCATCCTAATGGATGTGCAGTGGTCTCTTATTCAGTCATTCTAATGGATGTGCAGTGGTATCTTATTCGGCCATTCTAATAGAGGTGCCATGGTACCTTATTCAGTCATTCTAATAGATATGCAGTGGTATCTTATTCGATCATTCTAATAGATGTGCAGTGGTATCTTATTCGATCATTCTAATAGATCTGCTGTGGTATCTTATTGCTGATTTCATTTGCATTTTAGTTATGTCATATAATGTGGAGCATCTTTTCATATATATGACTTGTCACCTGAATGTCTCCTTTGGTGAGACATTTGTGAAGATCTTTAGCTAATTTTTTTTTAAATTGGGGTTGTTTATGTTCTTATTGTTGAGTTTTAAAGGATTTTTGTATATTCTGAATAGCAGTCCTTTATCTGTTATGCCTTTTACAAATATTAACATGGTCTCATCTGCGGCTCGTCCATTTGTTTACTTAACAGTGTCTTTCACAGAAGAGAAATTTTTTTATTTTAATGAAGTCCAGCTTATTTTTTTTTCATCGATCATGACTTTGATTTTATATGTGAAAATCCATCACAAAACCCCCCATCACGAAGACTTTCTCCTATGTTATCTTTTAGGAGTATTATAATTCCATATTTTATGTTTAGAGCTGCAATCCATTTTGAGTTCATTTACAAATCCATTTGTGTGGGGCATAAGATCTGAGTCTAGAGTCATTTTTTAAATGTAGATTTTCAGATATTATCAGGATTATTTATCTAAGAAACTACCTTTTCTCCACTGTATTATCTTTGCTCTTTTGTTAAACACCAGTTGACTATATTTACGTAGCTCGATTTCTGGACTATCTGTTCTGTTTCATCAATCTATTTGTCTCTTCTTTTGCCAATGCCACATCGTCTTACTAACTATAGGTTTAGAATGTTTTAAAGTCTGATAATGTTAGTCTTCAAACTTTGTTCTTGTCCTTTAATATTTTGTTAACTATATTCTGAGCCTTTTTGTTCTCCATAAGAACTTTTAAAACTTTTATTTTAAGTTCAGGGGTGTATGTGCAGGATGTGCAGGTTTGTTACACAGGTAGGTATATGTCCATGGAGGTTGGTTATACAGATTATTTTATCACCCATGTATTAAGCCTAGTATTCATTAGTTACTTTTTCTGCTTCTCTTTCTCCTCTTACCCTCCACCCTCTGATAGGCCCCAGTGTGTGTTGTTCCTCTCTATGTGTCCATGTGATTTCATTATTTATCTCCCACTTATAAATGAAAACACGCAATATTTGGTTTTCTGTTCCTACATTAGTTTTCTAAAGTCAATGGCCTCTAGCTCCATCCATGTCCCTGCAAAGGGCAGATCTCATTCAGTTTCAGGTCTGTATAATATTTCATGGTGTACACGTACCACATTTATTTATGCAGTCTATCATTGATGGGCATTAGGTTGATTCCGTATCTTTGCCATTGTGGTTAGCACTGCAGTGAACATATATGTGTACATGCATCTTTATAATAATACAATTTATATTTCTTTAGGTATATACCCAGTAGTGGGATTTCTAAGTTGAATGATGTTTTGTTTTTAGGTCTTTGAGGAATCGCCACACTGTCTTCCACTATGGTTGAACTAATTAATACACTCAACAAACAACAGGGTACAAGCAAACCTTTTGTTTCACAACGTTTCCAGCACCTGTTATTTTTTTACTTTAGCTATTCTGAGTGGTGTGAGATGATAACTCATTATGGTTTTGATTTACATTGCTCTGATGATTAGAGGTGTTGAAATTTTTTTCATATGCTTCTGGGGCACATGTATGTCTTTTTTGGGAAGTATCTCTTCCTGTCCTTTGCCCACTTTTAATGGGGTTGTTCATTTTTTTCTTGTAAATTTATTTTTTTTAAGATGCTGGATATTAGATATTCCTTTAACAAATGCATAGTTTGCAAAAATTTTCTCCCATTCTGTAGGTTGTTTATTTACTATGTTCCTAGCTCCTTTTGCTGTGCAGAATCTCTTTAGTGTAATTAGATCCCATTTGTCAATTTTTAGTTTTGTTACAATTCCTTTTTGCATCTTCATCATGAATCTTACCTATGTCCTGAATGATGCTGCCTAGGTTTTCTTCTGGGGATTTTATAGATTTGTCTTTTACATTTGAGTCTTGAATCTACCTTGAATTAATTTTTGTATATGGTGTAAGGAAAAAGTCCGGTTTCGATTTTCTGCATATGGCTAGCCAATTATTGCAGCACCATTTATTGAATAGTAGTCCTTTTTCCATTGCTTATTCTTGTCAGGTTTGTTGAAGATCAGAAAGTTCTATGCTTCTCATTTCTGGGTTTTCTATTCTGCTTCATTAGTTTTTGTTTCTGTTCTTGTAACAGTACCAAGCTGTTTTGGTTACTGTAACCCTGTAGTACAGTCTAAAGTCCGGTAGCATGGTGCCTCTAGCTTTATTCTTATTGCTTAGGTATTGGCTTGGCTATTTGGGCTCTTTTTTTTTTTTTTTTTTTTTTTTGTTCCCTATCAATTTTAAAACAGGATTTCCAGTTCTGTGAAGAATGCCCGTGGTAGTTTAATGGAAATAACATTGAATCCATGAATTGCTTTAGGCGGTATGGCCATTTTAACAACATTGATTCTTCCTATCCATGACATGGAAAGATTTTCCATTTGTTTGTGTCATCTCTGATTTTATTGAATAGTGGTTTGTAGTTCTTCTTATAGAGATTTTTCACTTCCCTTGTTAGCTCCATTCTTAAGGATTTTATTCCTTTTATGACAATTGTGAATGGAATTTGTGATTGGCTCTCAGTGACTGTTATTGGTATAGAAGAATGCTAGTGATTTTTACACTTTGATTTTGTATCCTGAGACTTTGCTGAAGTTATTTGTCAGCTTAAGAAGCTTCTGGCCTGAGATGATGAGGTTTCCTAGATACAGGATTTTATCATTCTCAAACTGAGATAGTTTGACTTCCTCTCTCTCTAATTGAATGCTCTTTTTTATTTCTCTTGCCTCATTCTCTGGCCAGAAGTTCCAATATCATGTTGAATAGAAGTGGTGAGAAAGGCCATCGTTGTCTTGTGCTGGTTTTCAAGGGGAATGCTTCTAGCTTTTTCCCTTTCCATATGATGTTGGCTGTGGGTTTGTCATAGGTGGTTCTTATTATTTTGATGTATTTCCTTTAATATCTAGTGTATTGAGAGTTTTTAACATGAAATGATGTTAAATTTTATCAAAAACCTTTTCTGCATCTATTAAGTTAATCATGTCATTTTTGTCTTTAGTTTTGTTTATGCGATGAATCACATTTATTGGTTTGCATATGTTAAACCAAACTTGCATTCCAGGAATAAAGCCTACTTGATCACAGGGGATAGTCTCTTTGATGTGCTGCTGGATTCTGTTTGCCAGTATTTTGTTGAAGCTTTTTTCGTCAATATTCATCGAATACATTTGTCCACAGTTGTCTTTTATTTTATCATGTCTCTGCCAGGTTTTAGTATCAGGATGATGTTGGTCTCACAGAATGGGTTAGGGAGGAGTCGCTTCTTTTCAATTTTTTGAAATAGTTTCAGTAGGAAAGTAACAGCTCTTCTTTGTACATCTGATAGAATTCATCTGTGAATCCTTCTTTCCTTGGCTTTTTTTGGTTTGGTTGGCTATATATTACTACCTCAATTTCAGAGTTTGTTGTTGGTGTGTTCAGGAATTCAGTTTTTTTTTTCTTTTTTTTCGTTTTTTTTTTGAGGGGCTCAGTCTTGGGAGGATGTATATGTCCAAAAATTGTTTCCTTTTCTTCTAGATTTTTTTAGCTTATGTGCATAGAGATGTTAATAATATTCCCTATTTGATGTTTGTATTTCTGTGGGGTTGATGGTAGTATCCCCCTTATTATTTCTAATTGTGTTTATTTGAATCTTCTCTCTTTTCTTCTTTATTACTCTAGCTAAGTGATCTATTTTATTTATTTATTTATTTTTTAAAAACCAGCTCCTAGATTCGTTAATCTTTTCAATGGTTTTTCATGTCTCTGTCTCCTTCAGTTCAGCTCTAATTTTGGTTGCATATTATCTTATTCTAGATTTGGGGTTTGTTTGCTCTTGATTTCTAGTTCTTTTAGTTATAATGTCAGGTTGTTAATTTGACATATTCCTAGGTTTTGCATGTGTGCATTAGTGCTAGAAATTTCCTTTTTTTTTTTTTTTTATGAGGTGGAGTTTTTGCTCTTGTTGTCCAGATTGGAGTGCAATGATGCCATTTCAGCTCACTTCAATGTCTGCCTCTCAGATTGAAGCAATTCTCCTGCCTCAGCCTCACAAGTAGTTAGGATTACAGGTGTGTACCTGCCACCATGACTGGCTAATTTTGTATTTTTAGTGGAGAGGGTTTCACCTCTTCACTAACTCCTGACCTCAAGTGATCCATCCTGCCCAGAGGAAGTTTGGATTTTCCTAAGCCCACAAGCTGAAAACAGCAAAGATAATGGCCTGCTCCTCCCCCTGGGAACTCAATTCTATTACAGGTAGTGCAACACTTTTGTCAGGAGCTGGTTGGAATTCCAAGCCATTAGGTCTTATCCTGTGAGTTTCTGTGAAAGTGGGGCCCGTAGAACAACACTACTCAGCCTCCTGGATTCAACTCCTTTCTGTTCTGGGTGAGGAATGAAGATTGTTTGCCACAATAACTGGTGTGATTTTCTTGACGTTCAATCAATGCTAGATTCCCTACAATTTATAAGATTGTCTCATTGTCTACCCATGATCCATCATTTCATATGAATTTGAAAATAGAATTAATTCCATCTGGTAAATTTTATAGGATTTACTAAAAATAGCAACAGTAATATTAGGTAAAACCTAGGGAAAGTGTGCAATGTTTGTGTTTAGATTTTACCACGAGTTGTTTACAACATCAAAAATGCTCAACAGTGGTAGATGTATAGATGTATTTGTGATTTACTAATATATATACTGATATGAATCTGCATTTGGATTTTGTATTTTTAAGGTGATTCTACATGTAGATTATGTGTCTGTCGTTAGGTTTTTGTTTTTAATGTGCTTCAGCAGTTACATGGCGAGGTATACATAATTTTACCAAAATTAATTTTCTTCTTTGTTTTTCTTTATATATAAAGTATTATATGCATATGTGTATCCGATATATAAGAGATACATTTAAACATCTGTATAGTGGTATCACCTTATCCAACATTTTGCTTTCCACAGTCAACCACAGTCTGAGAATATTACAGTATTTTTAGAGAGAGACAGAGACAGAGAGACCACATTCACATAACTTTTCTTACCGTATATTTTTATAATTTAGCTTATTCTATTTTTAGTTGTTGTTAATTTCTTACTGTGCCTAATGTATAAATTAAACTTTATCATAGGTATCTATGCATAGGGAACAACAGTAAGTGTATTGTTTGGTACTGTCTGTGGTTTTAAACATTCACTGGGCAGGTCTTGGAATGTATCCCCTGTGGATACATGGGTGAGTACTTTATTAGTAGATTATGTTATCCTTTAGTTAGTAAAGAATGTATTACACAATATATTTTGTTTAAAAAATGTTAGTTTCTAAAGGATGGAGACCTAGATTCGGATGTTGATGCAGGTGTGCCTCATAGCAAGAGAATAGTAAGAAATTCACACTGTAGTATTAAATTTGTGAGATAGTTTTACTGAAAAATTATTTATGAAATGAAACTCTCTTAAAAGTTACATAGAAGTGAATCATATTTTGTAATATTTAAAATTGTCTTAAATTAAGGAGGTTTTCTCACAACTCTTTCTTTTTCTCCTCCTTCTCTTCTCACTTCCACTATTTAAACACCCATTCATATACTACTTGGCCTTTTTATTTAATATGAATTTGTTTTTTATGGATATTAATAGATATGAATTCTGATAGTTTACATTAGAGCTTATTTCTCTAAAACATGCCTGAGATTACTTGCTATCTGGAATTATTTTGTTTTATTATTTGGTTTTAGATTTCAAGTTTTAAATTTTAGATATCAAATATAAAACCCTTGGAAAGACAGAAATCTTTTAAAAAATCAAATATTCAGGAACAGCTAATATTTTCATGAGTAGGGGTGGGGGCACATTTAGAAAACAAAGTCTCAATTTCTCTAAACTTTTCCTGATATTACTGATGTTTTAGGAGTCAAGGCCTAATTTTCCCCAGGCTGGCTATCCATTTTGCCAACTCTCACTCCTAAAAAGAGGAGAAACTGATATTATTTTCTTTTTTTTTTTTTTTATATATATACTTTTTATTGCATTTTAGGTTTGGGGGTACATGTAAAGAACATGCAAGATTGTTACATAGGAACACACATGGCAGTGTGATTTGCTGCCTTCCTCCCCATCACCTATATCTGGTATTTCTCCCCATGCTATCCCTCCCCAACTCCCCACCCCCTGCTGTCCCTCCCCTTTTTCCCCCCAACAGACTCCAGCGTGAGATGCTCCCCTCCCTGTGTCCATGTGTTCTCATTGTTCAACACCTGCCTATGAGTGAGAATATGCGGTGTTTGGTTTTCTGTTCCTGTGTCAGTTTGCTGAGAATGATGGCTTCCAGGTTCATCCATGTCCCTACAAAGGATGCAAACTCATCGTTTTTGATGGCTGCATAATATTCCATGGTGTATATGTGCCA
>PVKV010017958.1:0-46161 GCA_004027835.1 Alouatta palliata
AGGGGAGGGAGTAGAGAGGAGGGAGGGTAGAGGAAAGGAAGGGTGGAGGGAGGGAGAGTGGGGAGAGGAGAGGGAGGGGAGACGGGATGGAGGGTGGAGAGGAGGGAGGGAGAGTGGAGGGGAGGGGAGTAGAGGGCAGGGAGGGAGAGAGCCTCACATTTCTGAATACTTGCTCTGGGTCAGGCCCTATTCTAGGCACATGGCCATCCAGTTTCTCGATGACTCCATTTCACAGAGGACCAAAAGGAGACTGAGACTGGAGAGACGAAGCCTCCCTCTTGCCTAAGGGCCTGTTGGCTGCTCAGGAGGCCTTACTGGGTCCCCACGGGCCATCGCAGGGTTTGCATATTCCTCATGTCCTCTCACCTGAGCCAGCACAGGCCCAAGGCAATGGCAGCGGTGACCACAGCAATAATCCTAGCACTGGCTGATAATGGGCACCCCTCAGACACTGGGCCCCAAAGCCCAAATAATCCTAAACATGAAGAAACTGCTGCCCAGAGAGGCCAAGTGATTTATGTAAGGTCACACGGCTGACAAGCCATAGTGCTAGGACCTACACCCCATGTTGGAGAAGCCATGATGTCCTAGAGCCCAGGACATTGCCTGGTCTCCCGGCCAAGGTGGCAGCAGCCCCCAAGCAGCAGTGGCCCCAATTCTGGTCACTAGGCCCTGAGCTTGTCCCCAGCGGCCACTCGCTAATTAGCCAGGAGGCTCCTGCCTGCTCAGTGGCTGTTTTGGAGCAATTCTCCCAGGAAGGGCCGAGCTTGCAGGAGCAGGAAAGGTAATTGCTAATTTGCACGAGAGGAGACAAAGGGACAAAGGCGCCCTTGGCTGCCCGGGTGCAGCCTGAGCCAGCTTCACATCCAGAGCTCCCCCCACTTGCCATCCGTCACTGTGGGCCCCGGGACATCTGTCTGTCCCAAAGACACATCCACACCGTCTCTGCCCAGTGTGGGTCACCCGGCCACGCCCCAGGAAGGGCAGAAGAGAGCATTCACATGGCCCTGTCATCCTTCAGAGCACTGCAGGGAAGGTGGACAGGGAGCTAACGACTGAAGAAGCGGATGACTCCCATGAGCGTTCCAGCATCTTCTAGACGCTCTGCATGTGTTGCTTATGGAACCTCACAGCCGCTCATGGGTTGATGCTGCTCTCAGCCCCATTTACAGGGGAGGAAACTGAGGTACAGGGATGAAGTGACTGCCCGAGGCCACCTGCTAGGATGTGAAGCAGCCAGGTTTAGAACTCAGCCCATCCGCCGCTGAGCTCGCACTGTCTCACTATGACTGAAATTGAGATTGTCTGGTCCAAGGCTCCCATTTTGCAGCTGAAGAAGCGGAGGGCAGAAGGCTACAGAACGGAGCAAGCTGGGCTTTGGAGTCCCAGCTCTGCCTCTTATGTTCTGTGTGCTTCGGGACACAATCTTCCCTCTTTGTGCCTCAGTTTCTTCATCTGTAGAATGGGCTAGAAATCTCTGGGTTGTGTGGGCTGGGGAAAGGATGTCCGCCCCGCAAGGTGCTGCACACAGGTGGGCTCCCTGACTGCTCCTTGGAAGGGTCCGCCAGTCCAGTGCCCTGGGGGGCGGAAGCAGGTGTGGCTGGAGCCTGCGGCCCAGAGCCCTGTGAGATAGGACTCAGGCTGCGGGAACCAAGGAGCAGAGACTGGTGGGCAGGGCTGGGAGGCCAGGCCATGGCCAGGAAGGCCGGTCCATGGCCAGGAAGGCCGGTCCAGGGAGGAGGTGGCCACCTGCACAAAGCCCGCCTGCCTCTACCTGCCTGGGCTGTGACTAGCGCCCTGGGGCTTGGGATCAGGCAGGCCAGGGTCCAGACCCCGCCAGGCATGCCCTTCTCTGAACCTCAGCTTCCTCCTCGGCAGCGTCCCCTCACAGGGCTGTCCTGAGGCTGAGAGGAGCTGACAGAGCTCAGAGGAGCTGACTTGGATGACAGGGCACTGGGGGCCAGGCTGTTGAGGGAACAGTCTGGAGAGCCCACCCTCCCAGCCCAGCCAGGCCAGACACCGGATGGACACACAGGCCGAGTGGACGGTCACGTGAGGCACCTCTTCCTCTTCTCGCCGAGACCTGCCCCAGACTCTCCCTGCCTGTGGCCGAGCTTCCCCCGGCTCCAGGCCTTTCAACGCCCTTACAGCAGACTCCTGACCCATCAAGCCGTGCCTTACAAAACCTGCCCAGGACCACAAATCTGAAAGAAGCTATTATTGCATGGCACACATGTGCAGGAGGTGCATGCGTGGGGCTGCTCTTGGTGGGGGGTGTAAGGGCACTGGACGATCTCCCCTGCCCTCCGCCCCCTGGGCTCTCTGAGACAGGACAGCCTGGTCTTAACCCCCCCCCACTGTCACCCTGGCCAAGCCACACATCCTCTCCAGGCCTCAACTCACCACCTCTGTAAACTAGGGCTATGACTTCTTGTTCCGTCTTCCTCATGGGGTTCTTAGAAGACTCAAAGTAATAGGACAAATTTTCAACAGCTTTGAAAACAATTCGGAGTCATACAGAATGTTAGGTTCTGGTTTTAAACCAGAGCACGGTGGCTCACGCCTGTAATCCCAGCACTTTGGGAGGCTGAGGCATTGGAGACCAGCCTGGGTAACACGGCAAGACCCCATCTCTACAAAAAAAAAAAAAAAAAAAATTAGCCAAGTATAGTGGCATGCACCTGTAGTGCCAGCCACCTGGGAGGCTGAGGTAGGACGCTTGAGCCCAGGAGGTCAAGGCTGCAGTGAGCTGTGATCGCACCACTGCACTCTAGCCCGGGCAACAGAGCAAGGCACTGTCTTAAAAAAATAAAGAAAGAAAAATAAACATTTACTGAGAAGCTCCTACAACCAGGCCCCAGGCTGGGCACTCACACACACGCTTCCTGGTGTGGTTTCTGTAAGTCCCATCGCAACTCAGCTCTACGGGCCTCTTGTCTCCGTTTTGCAGTTGAGGCCGCTGAAGCTCAGAGAATGATTTGTCTAAGATCACGTGGCTGGAAAGCGGCAGATCCAGGATTTGAATCCAGGGCCATCCAAGAATCCGCTACTCAGGGTAAGGAGCTGGAGGATGGTCGCCTCTTTTCCGAGTCCCCATGGGTCTTCAAACCCACTCTGCACCTTTAAGATATGGGCAGCAAGGCACCTGCCCCAGCCCCACCTAGGAGGCTGGCATCACTGACTCTCGTGGGGATGGGCTACGAGGGTTCAGAAATCATTTTGTTCTGAGACGCAAGGTCCTGCAGAGTAAAACGTGGTCTTTTGATTCCCAGATACGGGGCTGGGGCGGCTGGGGACAGCGGCCTCCTTGCAGTTCCCCAGACCAACCAGACACTCTTGCCTCTGGGCCTTTACACTTGCTGTTCCCTCTACTTGGAATGCTTTTCCACCCAGTTCCTACATCACTCACTCCAGCACCTCCTCCAGGGCTTTGCTCAAAATGTCACATTTCACAGATGAAGGCCTCTCACTGAGGCCCTCCCCAATACCCTGTTTAAAATTCTACCACCTCCCACCACAACCCCTCCAGTTCCCCTGGCTTTGCTTTGCTTTTCCCTATGCATTTACCAGCATGTGACACAGCGGGCTCATTCCTTGCTTACTGGGTGCTGTCAGCCTGCACTAGAACATCAGCTCTCCGAGGGCAGGGATTTTTGTTTACGCCTCCAGAGTAGAGTGTCCAGCACAACTATCTGAATGAGTGAATCCAACTGAGGCCCAGAGAGGGAAACTGGTGCTCCCCAGGCTGCACAGGAAGCTCGGGGCAGCATTTGTTTCCTGGCCTTCTGCCCCCAGCCCTGGACATCTGTCCCCTCTCTTTACTGGCATGGGATCAGCTTGGATTTGCTAGAATGGGGGTGCAGGAGAGATACAGGAGCCAGCAAGGGGTGGGAGAACAACCCGAGAGATACGGGAGCCAGCAGTGGGTGGGAGAACAGTCCCCACCCTGGGGGCGACATAGGGAAACAGCAATGCGGGTGTGTAGAATGTGTCCATCCAAGAGATCCTGGCTTCCCACTGGCCGCACTCCCCATCCCAGAACTCAGAGGCAAGGCTTAGAACAGAGCCTTCTTTTCTTACTTCCTTATGATTTAGGGAACGGGATCTGCCCCAGACACACGAGCTGCCATGGCAAGTTGGCAGTTCCTTGCCTTCCTGGTGGCCTCCATGGAGGATGGTTCTCCCCTTTCACAGACAGGTGCTGAGGGCAGAGGAGCTAGGGCGCCATTTGCCCAAACTTGCTTGGGCAAAGCCAGACCTCAAACTCTCCTCTGGCAAGTCAGACTCATAGACTTTCCCTGTGCTGAGCCCCCCGCAGAGGGAGGAAACTACCTGCTGGAAGTGGCAGGTGGCCGTAGCTGCTGGTCAGCCGCCAGCCTGAGTGCACATCTGGGTGCGCCCTTTGCTCACAGGGGTCCTTGGACAAGTTGCATAAGATCTCAGTACCTCTCAGCATTGCTGCAGGGGCCCAGTGTGCAAACACACAGGCGGCACTTAGAACAGACTGGCACCCAGTGAGTGCTCAATAAACATGAGCTGGCACACTACCATCATCACCATCATTGCCATCAACACCACCATCACAACCACCATCACCACCATCAATCATCTTCATCACCATCATCTTAATCACCACCACCATCATGATCATCACCATCATCACCACCATCACCACCACCATCATCACCACCATCATCATCTTAATCACCATCGATCACCACCACTATCATCATTACCACCATCATCTCCATCACCATCATCACCATCATCATCACCACCATCATCATATTCATCACCATCACCACCACCATCATCACCACTACCATCATCATCACTACCATCATCACCACCATCTTCATTACCATTATCACCACCACCATCACCACCATCATCATCTTCATCACCATCATCACCACCATCACCACCGCCACCATCACCACCCCCATCATCTTTATCACCACCGTCACCACCGTCACCACCACCATTATCATCATCACCACCATCATCTTCATCACCATCACCACCATCTTCACCATCATCTTCATCACCATCATCACCACCACCATCATCTTCATCACCATCATCACCACCACCATCACCATTATCATCACCACCATCATCTTCATCACCATCACCACCACCACCATCATCTTCATCACCATCATCAACACCACCATCACCACCATTATCATCACCACCATCATCTTCATCACCATCATCACCACCACCATCACCATTATCATCATCACCATCATCTTCACCATCATCACCACCATTATCTTCACCATCATCATCTTCATCACCATCATCACCACTACCATCATCTTCATCACCATCATCACCACCATCACCATTATCATCATCACCACCATCACCACCATTATCTTCACCATCATCATCTTCATCACCATCATCACCACTACCATCATCTTCATCACCATCATCACCACCACCATCATCAACACCACCTTCATCACCATAATCACCACCATCATCATCACCACTGTCATCACCATCATCACCACCACCATCATAATCACATCAACATCACCATCATCATCAATACCACCATTGTTACCATTACCATCACCACCACCATCATCACCACCATCATCATCACCATCACCACAATTAATACCACTATTGTTACCATTACCATCACCACTATAATCATCATCATGACCAACACCATCCTCACTACCATCCATCCCCACCATCCCCAACACCATCACTACCATCAGCACCACCACCACCACCACCACCATCACTGTGTCATGTAGCATCTGTTCCCCACAATATGTCCTGAAGTCTGCCAGGGCAGGAACCACATCTGTGGGTCTCAACAGTGCACCCCAGGAGGCCCTCTCCAGGTTGCCAAATGGATAAATAAGTGAATGGATGTTGAAGAGTTCTTCATGTAGGACAAAGTAGCTGATGATGATGAGGAGGAGACTCAGATTCACCCCTCCAGCCCCTCCCCCTCGTTCCTGTAGATTCTGCTCCCATTTGGGTTTGCTAGAATGGCGGGTGCAGGAGCCTGGGCCTCCTTCCCCTCCCGAGAGATATGGGAGCCAGCAATGGCTAGAGCCTTCAGCCTCCCTGGAGACTAGAAGCCAGTCTCTGCCCTGCACACACTGGACCAGACTCACTCCCTAAATACCTCCCTCCCCATGTTACCCCTGCTCTACAACACTCAATGGCTCCCAATGCCTGAGATCTGGCTTTCTGGGACCTCATTAGGGGGCCACCCAGCCATATCTCCCCAGCCCTGCACCTCCCTTCAAGCCAGTTTCTTTCCTTCCTTCCCACTGCCTGTGCCCCTGCCCCACCTGGGCTTCCCAGCGTGGGCAAGAGGAAGTGGAAACCTCCTATGGGGCTTGAGGCCAGCAATGACCCAGTCTGCTGACCCTGCCAGGCCCCTGAGTCCCTCTACCCTGGGACTGGAGGAGCCTGCTTATTGGGTAAGTCAGACCCCCCTTGATGGGACTGCAGGCTGCTTGTGTGGGGGACTCTGGCCATCTCGCCAGCCCTCATGTTGGTCCCACGACAGCTCTGCTTCTCCATTTTGCAAAGGAGAAAACTGAGGCATTCATTTAAGAAACAGCCACTGAGTGCCGGGAACTCAGCAGTGAACAAGACAGCAAATATTCCTGTCCTTATGGAGCCCAAGAGGAACACGCACAAAAACATAGCATTTGTCAGATGTTCATAAGAGCTCCAGAGTTAATATAAGGGGCTCGAGAGTGATGGGAACCAATGACATTTTGAAAAGACCATCAGGGAGGGTCTCCCTGAGGTGATGACATTTCAGCAGAGCCCAGTGAAGTCCAGGGGAACAGCCAGGCCAGTGTGAGGGACCATAGCCGGGCCTTGCAGGTCATGGTGACTTTTGCTCAGAGAGTGATGAGAAGCCACAGGAGAGTTTTGAGCAGAGAAGGAACATGGTCAGGTTTATGTTTTTAACACAGCACTTTGGCCACAGTGTGAAGAGGGGAGGAAGTAAGAGGAAGGACAATGAGTGCTATGGCTGGGGAGGAAGCGAGAAGAGCTGGGAGCTGGGGTGGGGGGTGGCGATGGAAAAGGCCTTGCATTCCCACATTCCTAGAGCGCTAGTTCCTGGGAAAGGGGGGCCCAGAGGAGCCAGACACCAGGGCAGCAGGGCTGGCATGCGGGACTGCAGGCAGAAGCCACCTCCTGGGGCTCAGCAAGCCTGGCACAACCTGGACAGGGGCTGGGTCCCCGAGCCAACCAGCTGGAGAGCACACCAGCCCCTAAGCTGCCCTTGACCTCTAGCCAGGTTGGTACCTAGTACTCCCAGCTCTGGGAGGGCAGAGATCAAGTCCTATTCACCACCAGGGAGGCGGTACCTAGCACAGCTCCTAGCAAAGAGTAGGTGCTCTGGAAATCTTTGTGGAATGAATGACAGGAGCTGGTACATAGCAAGAACCGATCAAAATGTGCCAAATGAATCAATGAATGGATGGATTGCCTGCAGCCCTGTAACATTTGCTGGTAGTTTCTCAGGTTAGTCTGAGTTCCTTAAAATAATTACAACTGCTGCGGATGGCAGAGGCTTACCGGGAGCCTGGCCCTGCGCTAAGGCTCTTACCTGCATCCAACAACCCAAACAGCAGGTTCTGCTGCCAGGCCCATTGTACAGAGGAGGAAGTGAGGCCCAGAGAGGTTAATTCATTTTGCCGAGGTCACCGAGTTACTAAGTAACACCATCCAGGATTTGAGCACAGGGCTGAGTTCTTCTCAGCTACATGTTAATACCCCCTGAACCAGGATCTTATCAACGACACCTCATTCCCAACTCAACTGTAAATTCTCCGAGGAGAGGGATCCCTGGGGTCCCTGATGAACAACCCCAATCCTCCATCACAGCTGAGGCACTGTGTCGGCTCTCCACTGCAGCTTAGAGAATGACACCACCTTCCCGATAAGGAACCCAAGGCTCAGAGCTTGGGAACCTTTCCAAGCCTGGTACCGCAAAGGGGCAGCAGAGGAAGGCCTTGAGCCCCGATCTTCTGGAGCCTGGCCAAGGGCTCTTCCCATTGTCCCTTTCCCCGTCCTGTCCCCACGGTCACCCTGTGTACCCAGCACAGGGGCAGGGACTGAGTTCCCAAACCATGAGCCCTGCCCACAGCAGCAGCTAGTTCCCGGGGCCCAGAGGGTATCCAGAAAACCCACCCACGCCAGAGGCCAGTCTCAAGGTCTGGGGCCACTGGGTTGACTCTAAGCCGACTTCTCACCTCTACCTCTCTTTTTCCTGAATAGGCAAAAACCACAAAACCTGGGCTTTAGGACCTGCATGGGGAGCTGGGCATTTAAACTTGCAGGCAGGGCATGCTTAGCTACATATGCATGATAATAATCATAATAATAATGGTAACAGCAGCAGCCACAGTACTGATGGCCAACACTCACTGAGCACCCAACCATGACCTTTAAGAAGCCCTCAATGCTCACTACAGCCTCCAGTGAGGCAGGTCCCCTTAGCACTCCCACTTGTTGGATGTAGAAACTGAAGCACAGAGAACTTCAGCAAGTTGTCCGAGTCATACGGCGAGTAAGCAGTGGATTCAGGATTCAAACCGAGGCAACCCTGCTCCAGAGCCACATATGTTGGGTACAGAAGGGACTGGAGCCCTCCATGCAGGGGAACCCGGGGGCAGGGAATGGGGTGGACTGGCCACTTCTCAGGCCCTGGGAACTGCTGGGTTTTCTGTTGTTTGTTTTGAGTCAGTCTCACTGTCGCCTAGGCTGGAGTGCAGTTGCACAACCCTGGCTCACTGCAACCTCCGCCTCCTGGGTTCAGAATGATTCTCCTGCTTCAGCCTCTCAAGTAGCTAGGATTACAGGCGTGCACCACCACGCCTGGCTAATTTTCGTATTTTTAGTAGAGACAGTTTGTTTTTTGTTTCACCGTGTTTCACCATGTAGGCCAGGCTGGTCTCGAACTCTTGACCTCAATGGATCCATCCATCTCGGCCTCCCAAAGTGCTGGGACTGCAGGCTTGGGCCACTACATCCAGCCAACTGCCAGTTTGGGTTTGGGTTTTTTTTTTTTTTTTTTTTTTTTGAGTCGGAGTTTCGCTCTTGTTACCCAGGCTGGAGTGCAATGGTGCGATCTCAGCTCACCACAACCTCCGCCTCCTGGGTTCAAGCAATTCTCCTGCCTCAGCCTCCCAAGTAGCTGGGACTATAGGCACGTGCCACCATGCCCAGCTAATTTTTGTATTTTTAGTAGAGACGGGGTTTCACCATGTTGACCAGGATGGTCTCGATCTCTTGACCTTGTGATCCATCCGCCTCGGCCTCCCAAAGTGCTGGGATTACAGGCGTGAGCCACTGCGCCCGGCCTGGGTTTGGGTTTTAAATCATGTGTGTGCACTGCCTGTGGTGCACCCTCACCTACCCCACCCCTCCTGGGAGGCCTCTTCCCTCCTCTCTCCAGGGCGTGGCCTGCTTCCTCACAAGAGGCTTCCCTGCTTCCTCTCTGGCCACCGAGGCACTCTCTCCCTGTCCCAATTCCCCAGGAGGCTGCCCAAGATCACGCACTGGCCACCCGTCTGCTCTTGGGGTGGCTGGCCACGCTCTTGACCCGGCCCGGGTGAGGGGCTGCACCTCCCCATTTAGCCCCCACCCGCAGAGGGCAGAGGCCTGGTCTCACAGGAGCCAGCAGGCGCCTCTCCCAGCCTTGGTTGATGTGGAGTGGCCAGAGGCTGGCTGTGGGGCTCCATGCCACTCTGTACCCTCCCTGAACTGCAGAATCCCTGGTGGATCCCTGAGGGTGAACCCTACCAATAGTCCCTGTTTGTGCCTAAGCGGCATATCCCAGGGTTGGCACCCTCTGCCAGGCAGACTCACACCCGACTCCCCAACCTGGGACCAACCACCGTCCAAGCCCATGTAACACCACAGGGGATCCCAGGAGCTAAGCCTTGCTGTCAGAAGGATGGCGATTTAGGGAACCGAGGACACAACCGTTCCCTGTGTGAGTTTGAGTCTGTGCTCTGCCTCTTCCCAGCTGTGTGCTCTTGGGCATCTTACTTAACCTATCTGAGCCTCCAAATCTTCATCGGCAAGATGAGGATCATAGCGGTCGCCAGGTTTGGACGGTCACATGGGGTTGTGTGCATAAAGTGTTTAGCACAGAGCCTGGCACTTCATAAGGGCTAGACAATACTGGCTGTGTCACAACTGCCATTCTCACTCCGTAGCGAACACTGACTGAATGCTTCATGCATTCCAGATTCTCCCCACAGCAACTCTAAGAAGTAGCTGACATCTCTCTCCCATTTTACAGATGTGAGAATGGAAGAAGTTAAGACGGATCCAGGCTGGTTGGTGAGTCAGGATTTGAACCCAGGGCTCTCGGACCCGCTCTCAGTGCCGTAATGTGCAGCCTGGATTCTGTGGGGCCCACTGCCCCTCACCCCTCCTGCCCAGTGACCAGCCTCTGATTGACGCAGCAGGACTCCCAGCCTCTGCTTCCCACCTCCTTTGGCTGGGCGCCGTCCCTCTGCCCTCTGGCTTCTATCAAGGCCTCCTCTCCTCCAGATCTGGGGGACAGGGTCCTGTCCATCCTGGAGGCAAACCCAGCTGACGGCCATCCTCCTGGCAGCCCCACACGCTCTGGCTTCACTTCTACTTCTGCCCACTGCCCCTTCTGCAGCTCTCTGCTCCAGCGTCCCCTGCCCCTGCCCAGGACTCTATGTCCACAGGTCTAACTGCCACTGGCCACGCCAGAGGCCTAAGCAGAGAGCAGCTTGTTTCTATGCTGAGCACTTGACATGGAGTCTCTCTTCACCTCCCCCAGGCAACCCTGAGCAATAGGTCATACTATCACATCTTTTTTTTTTTTTTTTTTTAGACAGGGTCTCACTGTCACCCAGGCTGGATGGAGTGCAGTGACACAACCATGGCTCACTGCAGCCTTAACCTCCCAGGCTCAAGCGTAGCTGGGACCACATGTGTGCGCCACTATGCCCAGCTAATTTGTTTAGTTATTATAGAGACAGGGTCTCGTTATGTTGCCAGAGCTGGTCACAAACTCCTGGGCTCAAGCAACCCTGACACCTCAGCCTCCCAAAATGCTGGGATTACAGCCTTAACCCCGTGCCTGGCCTGGATCCACTTTACAGATGGAGAAAACTGTGGCTCAGAGAGGGGCAGCAACTTGCTGCAAGGTCATTCAGCTAGTGAATCCCAGCGTTCCACTGAAACACCAGCCAGTCCGAGCTCTAGAGGCCCACTCGGTGGCACTGCTTCACCTGGCTTTGTCACAGCTTCTAGGGTTATTGATTCCATCACAGTCACAATCACGATTGTAGCTCCTTTTCATTGAGGGCTTGACTCTGTCCACACCTTAGTATAGATACTTCTATGCAATAGCACACAAGGAGGATATAGCTGATTCCATAGCGATTATCATCCCATTTTACAGATGAGGAAACTGAGGCTCAGAGAGGGAAAGTAACTTACCCTAGACTGCACAGCAGTAAGTGGCAGAGCCTGAGCACGGCCCCTGGCTCCAGACCCCCACTACTCTGCTGACCTGCAAGGCCCCTCGAATCAACATAAAGCCCTTCCCCACAGCCTACTCCTGTCCCAACCTCAAGAGCTCCAGAGAGCATCCATCCTCCATGGAGCCTCCCAGCCTGAGCCCGTCGAGCTGTCTCCCTTCTTCTTTCTCCTCGGCCCAAGCTTTCCTGTCCCGCCACAGAGAGCCTCAGAACCACCCTTGGGAGCTTCACGGCTGCTGGCTTCGGGGTCTTTGCTCTGAGAGACCCCAAGATGGAGCAGCAGCCCCTATTCTGTGGCCCGCCTGGGAGGCTTGGCTTTATGCCATCTTCCCAGCTACTCCTCGGGGTACGAGTTTTATCACCCATTTATACAGAGGGGTCAGGGATCGAACAGGCAAGCCATTTGTCCAGAATCACACAGCCGGTGCCAGAGTTGGGATCCAAATGCAGGACCGTCCTTGGTCATATTGCCTTCTGGGTGTCCCTACGGTGGTTCTGCCCAGCCAAGAGCCCCTGCTGCCCAGGCAGACCCCTCTCCACATCCCTATGACAATGACAATTCCACTAGTTAAACATTTCACATGGATTCTTGCCTTTCATCTTTCCCAACAACCCTGCAGGGGAGGGGCAATCATCAGACCCATTTTACAGACAAAGAAACTGAGGCACCAAGTGGTTGCTTACAGGGGGCCCAGCAGAGCCTGTGCCTTGGTTTGCTAACCTGTAGAATGGGGTCATAACAGGCTTTCAGGGTGCTTGAGGACTGTGCAAGTCTGTGGAAACCAGGGGCTCTTGGACACACCCCCGAGGGCTGTCCTTAGACAAGGCCGGAGGCCCGAGTGTGTTTTTCCCGACTTGCCAGCCTGCAGTCAGGGCCTGGCCTGCCGAAGGAAGGGCCCCATGTCTCCTTGAACATTTCCTCAGTCCGGGGATGCCGAGAAAACGATGAGTCATCCACCCAAGCATAGGCCTCCCAGGAGCCTGTGTCGGGTCGCAGCCAGAGAAGAGGGTTCCAAGCTGGAGAGGGGGCCCAGGGAACATGATGACTCCCACGCAGCCCCCACCGAGGCCTGAGCCATGGGGTCCCCTCCGTGGCCTCCCACAGCCACAGGCTGCCAGCCTGGAGGACACCTTTGGATGCTTCCCCCCAGATCCTGCCCCTGAGCCTGCACGTTCTCCCCAGATCTGCACGTGTGCCTGCGCTTCCCAGTTTCCTAAACCGCTCTTTCCACCTGGGAAACCTGGGGTGGACTGTGACCCTCCAGTCTCCCTCGCCCTACTCCCCCATCACCTGCCCCCAGGCACTCAACCTCTGGTCCTTCGAGGAAACCTGCCAGGCCTTTCTCCCTCACCTGGCTATGTCTCCGCCTCCTGGTCCTCCTCCTCCATCACCCTCTTGCCTCCTGCCACAGCATCCCAGCGCTCCTTCTAAAACCCCAACGTGACCTTAGCTCCCTCCCCGTAAACAAGCACCCTCCTGCCAGCTCCCTGCTGTGCCTGACCCGATGGGCTCCTCAGATCCCTCTCTTCCATCTGGCCTCAACCAATCTTGCCAGCTCACCCCTCAGGACCTCACCGTGGTTCTCAAGCTGACTTGGCCATTTACTCATCCCCACTCCACCTAGAATGTTCTTCCAAACATGTTTCTCTGGAAAAATCGGGTCTGGGATCTATGGTACGCAGCCCAGGCTGACCCTGCCAAAACCAGTCCCACTCGCCAGAATAAGCTCCTCCATACTCTGCTTTTGCTGAAAAGTCCTTTTTGGCCTTCAAGGTCCAGCTGAAATGTCACTTCCCCGAGGACTTCCCAGGCCCTGTCCCCCGGGAGGGTGGGTCTGCACCTTGGGGCTCCTCAGAGCCTCTGTGCAGAACTGGACAGTTCTCAGAACCCGGCTCTGAGGCACCTGATGGCCCCTCCTGCCCCATGGGGATCCCCTTAAGGGCAGGGGCTGCTCTGGGTCCTGGGGATATAGCAGCAAAAAAAAAAAAACAGATGCGGGCAGGGCACGGTGGCTCAAGCCTGTAATCCCAGCACTTCGGGAGGCCGAGGCGGGCAAATCATGACCTCAGGAGATCAAGGCCATCCTGGCAAACACGGTGAAACCCTGTCTCTACTAAAAACACAAAAAATTAACTGGGTGTGGTGGTGGACGCCTGTAGTCCCAGCTACTCGGGAGACTGAGGCAAAAGAATCACTTGAACCCAGGAGGTGGAGGTTGCAGTGAGCCGAGACTGCACCACTGCACTCCAGCCTGGGTGACAGAGTGAGAGACTCTGTCTCAAAAACAAAAACATAAACAGATGCAGTCAGCCCTGCTGGTGCTCATGGCCTTGTGGGGAGACAGACCCTAAGCACTGAAACTAGTGAAATACACAGAATGTCAGAGAGTGTCAAGGGCCACAGAGGAAAAATCAAGTAGAAAAGAGAGATGGGGGAGGGTCCAAGGGACCTAAGGTGGTCCTCACTAGGTGATCAGGGAGGCCCTCTCTGAGCAGGCGACACTTGAGCAAAGATCCAAAGAAGGAGAAGAGCCCACCATGCAGAGACCTGAAGAAAGAGTATTCCAAGCCAGGGGGAAGGCCAGCGCAAGGGCCCTGGGGCAGGATTGTATTTGGCATGTTTGAAGAATGGCGAGGAGGCCAGTGTGGCTAAGCCAAATGAACAAGGGGGCAGGCAAGTGGGGGTGGCGGCAGCCGGGGCCAGCTCACACAGGGCTCTGCAGGCCACTGGGAAGGCACGGACTCTTGCTTTGAGTGAGACAGGAGTCTTGGAGGGTTCTGAACGGAGGAGGGAGAGAACCTGACTCGGGCTTTCCAAGGTTTCCTCTGGCTATTTGTGGGAAGGAGGGGTTATGGGGGCAGGGGACAGGGTAGACCCAGCAGGCCCCTTGGGGAGGCTGTTGTCTCTCCAAGCTTGGACCAGGCTGGAGGCAGTGGAGGCTATGAGACATGGTAGAATTTGAGATGTGCTTTGAAGGTGGAACCAACAGGATTTGCAAATGGGTTGGACGGGGAGGGAGAGGAGGTCAGAAAAAGAGGTCAGAAGTGACTCTCAGGTGTGACCAAGGAAGGGGAAGGCTGCAGTGCGCTGCCGTTTAGGAAGGGCCATGAGGGAGTGAATGAATGAATGACCTGAGCTTGGGAACCAGAGGCTCACACCCAGCTCTAGAGCTCAGTGGGACCTGAGTGAGTTCCCTCTACTTGCCTTAGTTCCCCCATCTGCAGCGGAGAAGCTCCATGTCCAGGGTGGCCAAGAGGACTAGTGCTTTGGGATCCACAACTGTGTGGCTGAGAGGATGGGCCCAGCCTCCCGCCTGCTCTGCCGTCTCCCCACTCCCCTGCACTCCCCTCTGCTGGCCCAGCAGCCTGCCCAGGCCAGGCTTGCAGCTGCAATTGAAACCGGAGGGGAAGGGCATGGATGAGAGGCAGGGGTGGCAGCTGTCTCCCACCAGGCTGGGTCTGGCCAGGTGGGAGGGTGGCCTCAAGGTCTAGAAAGTCTAAGTGGGGTGCCCTCAAGGGAGTGGGTGGAGAGCTAGGGCACCCCTACCACCTTCACTCCCGGGGGTCTTCCCATGGACCCCAGCCTCGAGTCCCCAGGGTGGAGGGTCAGACAGAGCCCTGGAGCTCCAGCCCAGCCGTGTGTTCACTGTGCGCCTTGGGGAGGTTCGCTGGCCTCTCTGGTACCAGTTCTTATCTACTTCACAGAACCCAGGGGAGAGGAAATGGAATAGTGTATCTGGCACATGGCAGCAGGGGCTTGAAAAACTGGAAGATGGGCTCAGACCCCTGCCTGAGGGAAGCAGTCATTACGCCAGCCATCACATGTTCTGCTTAAAACTCCAGAGCCCAGGAACTGTTGTTCCCAGCCAGGGGGCTGGCGGTGAGGGGGGGCCAGGTCCGCAAGGGAGAAGGGGTGGGGCCAGGCGGGGTCTGGTCCATGGACAAGGGGTGGGACCAGGTGGGATCTGGTCCCTATAGGAGATGGGCGGAGGCTTGTCCCTCTCCTCAGCAGGTGCCTGACAGGCCTTGGTAAAGCCCTCCAGCGCCCTTCCTTGACCTCTGGGATCTGGCACCTGGGAATAATTCAGAGATCACTGGAGCCTTCTGTGTGTAAAAGATAATGCGGTTCACTGCAGGGCAGGAACCAATCAGGGCAGCAAGAGACCCTGAGCTTGCAAGTTCCCAGCTCTGGGGGCTCATGCCACACCTCCGTCCCTCACCAAGACTTCTGGTATCAGTTGGGAGAGAGCCTGTAGTTTGGTCCTCGTGGGTTTTTGTGAAGGTCACTGAGCCGTAAACCTTTGTCCAAAGCATTTGTTAAGTACCCACAGGCCTTGTATGGGCACTGGGGTGCTGGGGTGGGTGGAGCTCTGTGCCTGCTTCCCAGGACACCCAGCTGCTGGAGGTGGTGGGTATAGCTGAGGACAGGATAAAGAAGCCCATGGGGGGCTTCTCCTCCTACCACCTGTAACCCAGCCACTTGGGAGGTTGAGGCAGGAGGATCACTCGAGCCTAGGAGTTTAAGACCACCCTGGGCAACAAAGCAAGAACCTGTCTTAAAAAAAAAAAAGGAAAGAAAGAAAGAAAAGAAAAGAAAAAAGAGAAAAAGACTTCTGTATTCAATTCAATGCAACATTTCTCAGGCCCCTGATAGCGCTAGAGACACAGAAATAACTCAGATATAACCTCTAGGGAATGCAGAGTTGCTGCTTACCTACTCTAAGCTGGGTGCTTCATCTCTACTCTTCCATTTAATATTCACAACATCTTTTATCACCATCCCCATTTTCCAGATGAGGAATACTGAGGCTCAGTGAGATCACACAGCAGCTAAGAGTTCCTAAGATTTGCTACATTTGGGGGCCCTATGTGCATTAAAGCATTAATTTCCATATCAGTCCTAGAAGAGGAATATGATTACAGCTCCATTTTACTGACGAGAAAATTAAGGCCACAGGAGACAGAGGCTGCAGTGAGCCAACATTGCGTCACTGCACTCCGGCCTGGGTGACAGAGCCAGACCCTGTGTCAAAAAAAATAAATAAATAAGGAAAGAAAGAAAGAAAGAAAATTAAGGCCAAATTGATAAAAGGGCAGAGCTGGGTGTCACCCAGGCTGGAGTGCTGTGGCATGATCACAACTCACTTGCAGCCTCTAACTCCTGAGCTCAAGTGATCCTCCTGCCTCAGCCTCCTGAGTAGCTGGAATTACAGGTGCGTGCCACCATGCCTAATTTTTTAAAAATTTTGTATAGAGCTGGGGTCTCACCATGTCCCCAGGCTGGTAGGCCTGGCTTTGACATGAGTTAGCAGGGTGGCCTTGAGCACGTTCCTTACCATCCTCAAATGACAGGAGAGACTGCCAGCTTGATAAGAAGTGGAGCTTTGGAGCCCATTTTCCAGAAAAGGGAATAGACTCAGAGAGGCCAGGCAGGCTGCTTGCCCAAGGTCATGCGGCGATGAAGTGGCTGAGTTAGGACCCCATAGGCGCTGGCCCCCTCACTTCAAGTTCAGAGCCTTTTCTCCCTGGAAACCTCCAGCCCCGTGCTTGGCTTCGGGCTTTGTTATTATAGGACCACAGCAAGAGGCGGGTAGGGGGTAGGGTGGGAAGCTGGAACAAGGAGATGCCTTGGCTGCAGTCATGGGGACAGGGGCACGGCACCAGCTCTTATGCCCACCGCTTGGTTTCAGCCAGCTGCTGAGATGCCAGGGATGGCAGGGGCCAGGGCAGCAGCTCGGGGGACTCGGCGGTGATGAAGGACACCCCTGCCGGACAGGGTGAGTCTGATCCGGACCTCACACATGTGTGCACGCGCATGCAGTCACACCGCAGCTGCCAAGGCCCACAGCCCAGGTGCCCACATAGATGCTGACAGATATGCGGAGGGGCCTCTCCACCTGCGCCCTGCACACACTCGACGCACGCACACTCACAGGCACTCCCAGCCTGCACATGGATAGGACAGCATGCTCACACCCACACGGTTGCACTTTTACGCACACACACACGTACATGCATGTTCTGGTCCGTGAGCACACACATGTGCAGTACTCAAATCACAGGAACTCTGAGATAAGATCCGGCTTGAAGAAGGCCAGGTATGCCTGAGGCCTTCCACCTGGGTCCCCAGACAGCCCCAGCCACAGGCTCCCCACCCCCGCAATCCTCCCAGCAGCATTTCCGAGGTCCCAGATGGGCCTTCCAGCCTCCCAGACACACGGGGACAGCCAAGCAGCCTGCAGGGGCTATAAAGGAGAGCGTTTTCCTGCCAGCTCCTACCCAAGGAAGAAGGGTGCACAGTGTCCCCGCCCCTCGGCAGAGAGTGACCCAGGACTTAGAAGGGAGGCCCCAGGAAGGCAGAATCTGATCCATCTGCATCACCCTGGCACCAAAATGCAGACCCCCAGAGTCACCCAGGACCATGCCACCCAAATCACAAGGTGTAACTGACAAAAACGCACGCTCCACCACTCACGAGAAATGCAAATGGGCCCTGGGCCAGACACCACTGTTGACCTTCTTCCCAAAGCCCCCACAGGGCCCAGGACAACAGAGGAGTCCTCCCTCCTCCCTATCCCACACCCATCCTCGTGAACCCCAGGAAAGCCCACAGACCTTATGCTGTGCCAGTCCTGCCTCAGGCACCAGCCTGGGAATACAGATACCTTGACCAGACGGATGCTGTGAAACTAATTCAGACTAAAGTGTAATGGACTGAAAGCGTGACATGAAGAACCTATGCTTTCAAATTGGATCAGGTTGCAAGACCCTTCAAAGTCAGATATATGCAAGGCCCCTGGCATCGGCGTGGCCGGGGGCAAATTCTGAGCCCCCTTTAGCCTCAGTTTACTCCTGAAGTCTAGCAGTAACCGCAGCATGGGCCTCTAGGCTGCTGTGAGAATTCCACAAACTGATGCGTATTGCCGCCTCAGCCCAGTGACAGGCACACAGTAGGTGACCCCTGAAACAGCTGCTGTTCTGGTAATTCAGAGAAAACTATTGAGGGACTCAAGCAAAGGTCATAGCACATATTACGCAGCGCTAAGTCAGAGGCCATTTCCCGCCCAGACCAGCGGCCGCAGGTGCCAAAGGTTTACACAAAAGCTCTGGGGAGAAAGACTTAGGACTGAAAATGCTTTCCACTAAATGAACGTTGTTGCAAACTGGGAAAAGACCACCATTAGTCAATTTGGGTAGCGGAACACCTGGGGTCCAGCTTGTGAAAGCCTGGTGTAGAGAGTGGAGTTTGGCAATCTGGAAGTTTCCCTGGGGGAATGGGGCTGTAATGGTGGGATTCCTGGCATGTGACAGGCCCATGGAGAAGATACAACGGTCCACAGAGAGCCCTGTTCCAGTCCTGGCTCCCGACAGATGGAAACTTCGTCTCTTCTCGGCCTCAGTTTTCCCATCTGGAAGATGGTACAGTTGGGCTGAGAACCTCTGTCTTCACAGAGCCTTTGGGCTCTCTGATCCTAGGAGCTGACAGATGGCCCAGGGCCCCACCTCAGCCCTAACCTGTGGCTCTGGGGACGGCTGCACTCCAAGAGGCCAGAGGAAAAGAAAAGGAGTTGTTCGACTTTGTGGCTGATGCCAGAATGGAACTGGAGGGTCTTATCGCCAAGGGGTTCGCCTCCCGGGCTTGGCAGCCCACAGGGGCTGGATTTGAAGCAGGCCAAACCTAAGAAATAATAAATCCTCACCAGGCTTCGCCCGGCCAGAAGGCCCCCAGATGGCTCTTGTCATAAAGAGATCTTATCCCCACCAGCACCCCTAGCTGCACGTGGAGGACTCCACCCTCCTCCCCTCTGTCCCCTGCTTCCACCTTCTACTTCCTGTGACAACCTGCAAACTGGAGGCCAACTTGCCTCTCCCCAGACGCCCAGGCTTCTCCTCGACCCCCGCCCTGCCCCACCCCCACCCGGGCCCCAGCTGCAGGAGGCCCTGCAGAGTGTAATTCCCCTCGCCCTCTCTCTGCCCTGGGCCCGTCCGGACAGATTAAGCCTTTGTCACACACACCCAGAAAAGCTCAGGGCCAGATGGGACAGGACAAGTGGTGTCAGATCATCGACCCGAGGCTGGCTGGGACTAGGAGAGGGCCCCGACCGCAGTACCGCATATGGCTATGGGAGGAGGAAGGGAGGCCCAGGGTGGGGGCAGCCAGAGAGCAACGTGGAAGAGAGGTGACATGCCACGGCCACCCTGGGGACAGAGGCTCTGTGGGGCCTGTCGCTGCTGGGTGACCCAACTCCTACCTCCCCTACTCCTTGGAATCTTTCTACCTGCCCTCCCTTGAAGCCCCCATGGGCTTCTTTATCCTGTCCTCAGCTATACCCACCGCCTCCAACAGCTGGGTGACCTGGGAAGCAGGCACAGAGCCCCACCCACCCCAGCACCCCAGTGCCCATACAAGGCCTGTGGGTACTTAACAAATGCCTTAGACAAAGGTTTACGGCCCAATGACCTTCACAAAAACCCACGAGGACCAAACTACAGGCTCTCTCCCAACTGATACCAGGGGCGAGGGTGTGTGTGTGTGTGTGTGTGTGTGTGTGTGTGTGTGCGTGTCGCGCCAGGGAATGTAGATGTGCTTTGCACCTTTCAAAGGAGGTCCCATTCAGTCCCTCCCAGGAAGAGGCCAGGGCTGCCCCAGAATTCCCAGCAGGATTTGTTCCTCTTGGATCAGTGAAAAGGAAAATGGAAATATAAAAATAATAACTGGGCCCCAGGAAGGTACTTGGAGATGGGGGTGGCAGGACTCGGGCATCTGCGGCTGACTCCGGCTGGCTGGGCGAGTGGCAGGTAACTAACAGGCTCTCTGGGGACCAGCAGGCCAGGCAGGCGGGCGTGGGGAGCCCGAGGGGCGGGTTGTCGAGGGAGGGCATGTCTGTTGTGTTTGTCGTCCTCCTGGCAGCCTGGACTGGGAGGCCTGGGTCCCCTTTCTCTGCCTCACGGGCAGGTGGTCCCTCAGGGAGGGCTCATTATTGGTCTGACAGCCAGGGTGGAGGCTGGGGACAGTCCCACTGTCAGGGGCGGGCAGGGCAGGTCAGCATGGGTCTCAAGGAGCCTCTGAAGCCAGCAGCTGGCCCAGCAGGACCTGGGGCCCAGGCCCAGCACCCAGTTTCTGCATGTGGCCTGGACAGGGTGAAGGGGTGCTCAGCCTCAACAGCTGTGTGGATAGTGGACGACTGCTCCATATGCCCGCTCCCTAGGGAGAAGTCGAGCCACACAGAGAGCCAGTGAGCCCGGCCAGGTCTGGCGGGGGTCACCCCCCAACTCCAGGAGAGGGTGGACTCAGGGCTCCTGCCTCAGACTCAGGATGTTGGGCCAAGACTCCCAGCTCTTCAGGGAGGTGTAACCAGGATGGGGGGTTGGGTGGGGCACCAACCTGGGAAGCCCTGATGGCAGAGGGCACTGACCCAGGGTAGGGGGCACGGACCCAACCAACCGTCTTATGGGTCACTGACCTCAGAAAAACCGCACTCCGGCGGGGGGCAGTGACCAAAGATGCGGAGAACCAATGAGGGGACCGACCTGGCAGTGTGGGGAGGGCTGACCTATACTCCCCATCTGGGAAAGTGGGCACTGATTTGGGCTGGGGGAGGGGTCCTGGACTCGATCGGGGGAGGGGACAATGACCCAGACTCGCCGGGTTTGGGTGAGAGTGCTGATTTAGGCTGGGTCGATCCGTGCCTCGAGCGGGCTGGGTCACTGCCCCGGCTTCCCCCTCGTGGGACCCGGTCCCGGCGCGCCCCTCGGCCCGGCCCCGTGTTCCCGGTCCGGCCGGAGGCGGCAGCGGCGCAGATGGGCTGCTGGCGGCCGCAGCGCGGTTATCAGCGCTCCTCGCAGATGGGCCAGCCGCCCTCTGCGCTCGCGGCTCCCACTCCCCGCGGCCTGCAGCCCCGTCCCCTGGGCGCGGGGGGGGAGGCGCCTCCGGATCTGCTCCCCGGCTCCCGCCTCCCTCCCTCGCGGCCCCCTCACCCCGCGGGCTGGGCCCGGGCGGCCGCGGAGGGGGAGGAGGAGGGGACAAGTGCACTTTTCGTAACGACCGAATCAATTGTGTGTGAAGAGCCCGCTCCGGCCGGGGACGGGGCTGAGCGCGGGGCGGGCGGGCGGGCCGGCCGGGGGAGGAGCGCGGAGGGGGGAGCGAGGGAGGGAGGGAGGCCGGCGCGGGGCGGCCCGGCTCCTGCGCTCCGGCCGGGGAGGGAGCAAGAAGGGCGGGGGGGAGGCCGGCGCAGCCCGACCGGGTCGGGGGCGGAACGCACTAATGGAGGGTCTCGGCGACGGAAAGTTCAAAGCTCAGCAGCGCCCCGGGAGCGGCCGCCCCCCCAGCCCCCACCCTCTGCAGAACAATAGGGTCCCGGCGGGGGAGCCGCGGGGGCCCCCTCCGCACGCCCTCTCCAGGGCGCCCCGGGCCAGAGGGGACTCCCCCCGCCCGGCCGCCCGCCTCCTCCCTTTAGGCGGCTGCGGTTCCCCGCCCCCTCCCCCACGCCACCCCGCCCGGACCGGGCCAGCCTGGGGGACGGGGGAGGGGAGGGGATGGATAGGTCAGGCCGCCCCCGTCCCGGGGAGGGGGGAGCGAGGGGCCCGGGGGGCCGAGGGGGCGCCCCACCCACCCACCCGCGGGAGGCTGCTCCTGCGCCAGGCTGCGGCTCCGGCCGCCCCTCCCCAGGCCAGCCCCGGGTGGGGTCGGGGCGACAGTGCCCGGGCGGGCCCCCTCCCCTGGCGCTGGGAGGCCCGGCGGACTCCCCGTCCCGCGGCAGCCCCTACCTCCCTCCCCCCCACCCCGCGGCACCACCCTCCGCACACACACATACACACCGCCCAGCCGGCCCGGGGGCGGGAGCGCGAGGCGCCCGGGACAGGCAGCCCCGGGGCGGGCGGGGGGAGGTTCGGGCTCCAGAGCAGCCGCCTGCTGGCGGGGGGAGGGGACGGGAGGACGGAACATGCTGGGGTGAGCGGCCCGGGACAGCCCGCCCGGCACGGCCACGGCCCGGGCACCGGCGCGGAGGGGGGCAGGGACGCCCCGAACCCGGAGCGCTGCCCAGGCGAGCCGGGGAGGGCCGGTGAGCAGGGACGCGTGCGCCTCCGGCGGCCCGACACACGGACAACCTCAGGGACACACGTTCGGACACACATCCACACCCCCACCCCGCCCCCGCCCGCCCGCCCGCCCCGAGCCCTGCCGCGGGACCCGCCCGCGGCCGCCGCGCGCGCACTCACCGAGCCCGTCTTGACCGGCACATACACCACTTGGCCCATCTTGGGTTCCCGGCCGCTGCCCAGGCGGAAGCCCTTGGAGCGCACCCAGAACTGGAACTTGCCTTTCTCGCCGGCTGCGGGGCCGCTGCCCGCGCCGGTCCCGCCGCCGCCCTGCAGGACCTCAGCGATCCGCTGGTATTTGCTGCGTGTCACCGTCTTGGTTTTGGCCGAGTCGCCGTAGGTGCGCAGGCACCAGTCCCGGAACTGGCGGCCCAGCTCCGAGTCCCCGGGGCTGCGCTCGCGCTCCCAGCCCCCGCGCAGCAGCAGCGTCGGCTTCGGCATCCTCCCGCCGCGCCCGGCGCCCTCGGGGGCGGGCCGGCCGCCGGGCCGCCCGGTGCCGGGACTAGGCTGGGCTGGGCTGGGCCGGGCTGGGGCGCGTCGCGGCCGGGGCTGTCCCGCGGTGTGGCTCCGGCGCTGCTGCTGGATGGGCGCGGGCGGCGGCCGGACGCGCGGGGCTGCGGCGCGCTCTGTCCTGCTCGGGTGGCGGCGGCAGCGGCGGCGGCGTTGGCGGCGGCGGCTCCGGCTCGCCTCCTGCTCCGCCTCCTCCTCCCCCCGGCCGGGATGCAGGAGCGATGGAGGCAGCTCCGGGCCCGGAGGTGCAGAGGGGGCGGGCCGCCCCGCGGGCGGCCGGGGGAGGCGGGAGGCGGGGAGCGGCCCCGAGCGCGGGGAGCGAGACCGAGCCTGGGCGCGGGCGGCAGCAGTGGCTGTCAGCTTGCGCGGCTCATCCTGCTCCTGCTCCTGCTCCTGCTCCTGCTCAGGCTCCCGCTGCCGCGGCTCTTCCTCCTCCTCCTCCTCCCGCGCCCGCCTCCACCACGCCGCGGGATCCCACCTGTTAGAGCGGCGCAGCCTTCGCCGCCGCCCGCCCCCCCTTCCTCCCGCGCCCGCCCGCCCGCCGGGCCCAGCCCCCGCCCGGTCCGGCCCCTGGGGGCGCGGGGGCCGTCGCGCCCGCAGCCGCCAGGAGGGCAGGAGCCGCAGGCGCGCGGTGCCCAGCCCAGGGACCGCGTTCCATCTGGCCGGGCCGGGCCCGGAGCTTCGCAGGCCCCGCTCCTCCCGGACGCGACGGTCCCGCGGGGAGTAAGGCGCAGACCCCAGCCCAGCCGCCGGCCTCCCGGCCGCCCCGCCCCACTTAGCCCGGCCCGGGAGATAGAGGGCAGGCTCCCCTTTCTCACTCCGGCAACTGACCTCTCTCCTGTTAGCCGACGCCAGGAGAGCAGTGTTCCCCTGGGGGAACCCCACATCGTCGCCCTTCGGGGCCCCCAAACTTCCTCTCCTTTCGCCTCACCCTGAATTCCCCGAAGTTTGGCCAGCTTTGCCTCTGCTTGCCTGCTCCACTGCTCTGGAGCAGGCCCAGGCTCCCTGGGAAGTCGCCCGTGGCCTCAGCCCAGTCCCACCTCGGCCTCAGCCCAGTCCCACCTCGGCCTCAGAAAACACTCAGCACATCCACAAACTCATCCTGAGACTCCCTGCCTTCCCGGGCGCGCCTTGTCCTAGAATCTCTTGCTGAGTAAACTCAGGTGGCCCCTGTCCACCTCCTACCTGGACAGATCTGACCTTGGGTAGAACTACCTGGCCCCCTCTGCCTTAATGAAATTACCAACATAAATAAAGGCACAGGCCAATTCCCCAGGATTTCTGCAGCCCCTACCCCTACTTCCTTAACAGGTCATGAGGAATCGCTGCTCTTCTCTGCCAGGCGTCCCCTGGGGTCCACCCCCTGTCCCCACCACACTCCTGCAGGCGATTCACCATCCAAGTCCTGAGGCCCAGACTTTGGCTAGCGCAGGACCATCGTTTCCTGCCTAGTAACTATGGGCTACACTCATCCCAAAGTCCCCCACCCCAGGACCTACTGCGTGCCATGTCCTGGCAACTGTGAGAGGCAGAAGGGATGGCCCCATTTTACAGGGGAAGGCCTGGGGCTTGGAGAGGTGGCCTGACCTGCTCAAGGTCATGCAGGAAGGAGGGGGTGGGTTTCAGCTCATGTGCAGCTGGCTCCTACCGCCGTATCACACACAGAGTCTTCCCCTTTCACCGCGCTGGGCAAGAGCCGCAGGCTGTGTATACCTGGCTCCTTTCCCCCAGTAGACAGGGAGCTCCAGATGCTCAGGGTCATATGTGACCCATCCTCATATGCACAGGCCCTAGCACCACACCGGGCACACAGTGGGTGCCAGTAAATGCTGAAAGAACCCTAGAGGTCTCCCAAGTCCCAACCTCTCTCTGCATTTCACATAGGAGATTATTTTTAGATAATTTACATTTCCATGTTACTTTATATACACCAACAACTCCACAGTCATTTTTCCTCTATCTTCCCAAGAGCTCTTTTTGGATCTATGCTGGTAGGCATGCCTGTTTTTAAGAGGTGACCACTCAGAGTGGGGAAGGCACTACCCAAAGGCCAGCCCCAGGAGCGCAGGGGCTTCTGCATGATGAAGCTCAGACCCTGAGTTTTTCAATGTGTCCCTTGACGGTTATCCTTCCAGCAGCCTCTTCCTGAGAGCAAAGGAAAGTCTAGCCTGCCAATGGTAATGATAACTGGTGGCAAAAATGCCCTGTGCCTGGGTGGTGGGGTCCCTGCGTGAGCCCTGGTCTCTCTGTCCAATTCCAGAACCCGCTTTAATAACCACTAAGCCTGACCTCCTCTCCACCCAGTCTTGGTCTTTGCCTGCCTTTGAGAACCTAAAAACCTGGTTGTCAATCTCGGGCTGAGTTCCGGCACAGCAGAATGCATAGGGTCATGTAAAGAACACAGGCTTCAGGTAGAGGCAGATTTGGAAGTGAATCCTGACCATTATTTGCCGTGGCGTTCTTCATGCTCACAGGTCCCACTTGGCTACTTCCCAACTGCAAGAAGCCATCATTTCACCCTTTGCTGGGTGACCTCAGGCAGGTCACTGAGCCCCTACTTCATCATCTGTATAATGGGGCAGGATGTTACGGATGTAGAGATTCCACAGGATGAGAGTGCCTGACCTGTCACCAGTGCCCAGTAAGTGCCATTTTCTCCCTCATGGGGCCTCGAAGTATCCAAGGAGGAAGACAGGCATTGCTGTGCTTCATTCATTTGTTCAATAAACATTTATTTCACAGCCATTCTGCAGAAGAGGCTTGGGATATGGTCATGGGATCCCCGAGGTCCCTGCCCTGCTGGAGCGCACCAGTGGGTATAGAAGACGGCTATTGAGCAAACCAGCAATTGATCACAGCAGCCCAGGGAATGGACCATGAAGGAAAGAGGGAGCTGTGATAGCAAATAATGCAGAGAAGGGGCTGCTTTTCTTAGGGCGATCAGGGAAGGCCCCTCTGAGGAGGGAGCATCTGAGCAGTGACTTAAATGACAGGTGCCAAGGCATGCTGTTCCTGCATACCAGGCAGAGGGAAGAGCAAGAGCAAAAGCCCCAAGGTGGGAAGGAGATTGGCATTTTCTGGAAGCTGGAAGGCAGCCAGTATGGTGAAGCGAGGGAAGAGGGGTTGGAGGGCAGGAGTCTTCAAGACCTTGGGAAATCCTTTGGATGGCATTCCAGCTGCTATGGGAGCTACTGGCGGGTTTTAAGCGAGCGAGACTGTGGGATAGCGAAGTGAGGAGCGGAGGGCAGCTGCAGGGATCCAGAGGTCTGTGGTCTTGGAAGTCAGAGGCCTGGAGCTCTCCCCGATGTGTGGCAGCTCACCGCACCAGCCACGTCCCAGCCACTTGCCCCGAGGGCTCCTCGGAGAGCGGAGGTGGAGGTGGCTGAGCCAAAGAGTGAGAACGGCCTACTGCGGCCCGTCCCTGCTTCTGCAGAAACAGAGTCTGGGTCTTCGGCCTATCGGTGTCACTGGGGTCTTCTAGAAGGGGCATGCTGGGTTGGGGGTAGTCTCCCACAATGCCCAGCTCCGGGGGGGATGCAATCTCGGTCCCAGGGGGCAGCTGCTCCTTTTTGGTTCCCATTCTGGACACCTGCCAAAGGACAATGCAGGCTGCCCCATGAATCAAAGGCCAGGAGATCCTCTGCATTTTTTAAAATTTTGAGAGGGGGTCTCACTCTGTCTCCCAGGCTGAGTGCAGTGTCGCAATCACGGCTCACTGAAGCCTCTACTTCCAGGCTCAAGTGATCCTCCCACTTCAGCCTCCTCAGCAGCTGGGACCACAGGTGGGCACCACCACACCCAGCTACTTTTTAAAAATTATTTTTTGTAGAGACAGGGACTCTTCTTTGTTGCCCAGGCTGGTCTCAAACTCCTGGGCTCAAGTGATCCTCCTGCCTTGGACTCCCAAAGTGCTGGGATTACAGGTGTTAGCCACCATGCCCAGCCTCTGGATTTTTTTTTCTTTTTCACATTTAGTCCAGGTGTCCAAGGGAGACTAGAGTCGAAGCGCAGGGAGTCCAGGCCCCCAGGGCTTACATCCACTCCTAATATGGAAAGTAACATACTGGATCATATGAGCTTGGTGATAAAGGGGTCTCAGAGTATACAGTCCAAACCCTTCATCTGATAGATGGGTAAACTGAGTCCCACAGGAGAAAAGAGGCTGAGGGCCACAGGGCAGAGCCAAACACCTGGCCTTTTCCTGGTTTGGCGCTGATCACCTGCCTTCCACTGAGCTCTGACCCTGGGCCCAGATGAGAGGGAATGCCTGCCACTTGGCAGTGAGGTGGCCCTGTCCCTGCCCACTGGGGTGGGGCACACTGACTCAGGCTCCCACAGAGTCCTGTCCGTCCAAGGGCTAGGAAGAGCAGAGAGGCCCCAGAGCCTTGGGGAGAGGTAGTTTCCACCACTGGGTGCTGGTGTCCCTTCCATCAAGGGCTAGTGCAGCCACCTGCCACCCCCCTATTCCATAGCATCCCCCTGCAGTCTGCCAGCCACGTTGAGCCGCTGCTCCACACCCCCTCTCCAGAGAGGCCTCCTGACCTCTCATGTTGTTGGGTCAGGGGCTTTCTCTGGTCACTCAAAGAGCCTTGGGCTGTCCCCCTGTCAGCTCCGACCACAGCATATCATGATGGCCTCATTACCTGTGTCGACCAGTGCCTAGTGCAGGAGCTGAGGCTTAATCATTATTGAATAAATGGATAAATAAGCAACCAGCCAAATGAATGAACGAATGGGCTTATCCTCAAAAAGCAAGTGTTAGACTAAAGTCTACAGCGTTTTCTACCACCCTACTATGCTTCCCCCATAATCAATCCATCCATCAGCATTTACTGTGCTCCTCCTAACAAGTTCTGCTGAGTGACTGAGTCCCTTAATCTCTCTCAGCCTCAGTGTTCAAAGCCAATAAAATGGGAATATTAATAATCAGACCTAACTCACGGGGCTGTCGGGAGAACAAGCACTGAACAAATGCTAGCTCCCACTGTGATGACGCCCATCCATCATCCAGATGGTTGCTTGGGCATCTTCTGTACGTCACCCTCTGCGCTTAGTGTTGGGAATGTAATAATAAACAAGAGGGGCCTGGCCCATGAAGCGCAGGGACGAGCTGACTTTAAAAATATCCTGATAGGCCGGGCACAGTGGCCCGCACCTGTGATCCCAGCACTTTGGGAGACCACAGCGGGTGGATCGCTTGACCCCAGGAGTTCAAGACCAGCCTAGACAAGATGGTGAAACCCCATCTCTACAAAAAAATACAAAATTAGCCTGCGGTAGTGGTGTGCACCTGTACTCCTAGCTACTTGGGAGGCTGAGGTAGAAGGATTGCCTGAGCCTGGGAGGTAGAGGCTACAGTGAGCTATGAGTGTGCCACTGCACTCCAGCCTGGGAGACAGGGTGAGATTCTGTCTCAAAAAAAAAACCGTGACAAATGGGTTTAGAATTAAAAACAAAAATTTGCTGCGAGGCCGGGCGCAGTGGCTCATGCCTGTAATCCCAGAACTTTGGGAGGCCAAGGCAGGTGGATCACCTGAGGTCAGGAGTTCAAGACCAGCCTGGCCAACATGGCGAAACCTCGTCTCTACTAAAAATACAAAAATTAGCCGGACGTGGTGGTGGGCACCTGTAATCCTAGCTACTGGGGAGACTGAGGCAGGAGAATCGCTTGAACCTGGGAGGTGGAGGTTGCAGTGAGCCGAGATCACATCACTTCACTCCAGCCTGGGCGACAGAGTGAGACTTTTGTCTCAAAAAAAAAAAAAAACCATGAGAAAGAACACATGGTAGGGAAGAGGGGAGGCCAGATGAGCACCTTCGAGAAGCCCCGCCCTAAGTGCCCTAAGGGACTTTTGGACGGGAAGATGGAAGCACTGGGCAAAGAGAGGGGAAGAGAAAAGTGTCTCCACTCCTGCAGTGGCCACACCACGCTGCCTGTGGAATTATGACCGAGTGGAAAAAAATCTGCTCCACATCGCAGAGTTTGAGACCTCTCAAGTCCAGCATCCCCTTTCTTCCGGAAACTAAAACATAAAGAGATAAGAGAACGAACTTGTCAAGGGATTTCATTCAAATGTCACCTCCTCCGAGGAGCCTTCCTTGACTGCCCTTCTTAAAAGTTCCCCAGTGACCCTCCATTCCCTTTCCTTACTTGGTTCCTCACAGACTCAGTCCCACCCTCCTTTATAATACATGTGTATTTGCTTCCTGTCTCTGCTCATCTCACCCACCGGAATGTATGTTCCTAGAGGGCAGGACTCTGTCCTGGGCACTGCAGTATCTCCAGCATCCAGAACAGTGCCTGGCACATAGTAGGTGTCCTGTATGTATTTACTGAATAAATGAATGAATGAAAATCCCTGTGTGTGTGTGCATGCGTGTGTGTGTATTTTGACCATACACTGCAATGAGATCCAGGAAGATTTCTGCTAAATTGGAGAGGCAGGGGCCTTTTTTGCTTATATTCATTTTGTTTTTGACAAGTCACTTCCCTTCATCAAGCCTCAGTTTCCTCATCTGTAAAATGGAGCTAGTACCTGCTTTGTAGAATCTTTGTGAAGCGTCAAATACAGTGCAAAGTACCTAGGTGGGACCTCGCACACAGTAGGTGGACAGCTCTGTCACTGTGATGGAGCCCCTGTCGGGGGAGGCACATGGAGGGGATCCCAGGGCCTGAGCCTCCCTTCAGGACACAAAGGAAGCTGACACTGGATCTGTCCCGTCACCTGAACTCGCCAGTAATTTATTGATGCTGGATGCTGGCACCCAGCAGCCTGCTGGGTCAGTCTCAGGGAGCAGGTGTAGGGCTCTTGGGCCTACCCCACCTCACACAGGCAGGGAGGGGAGGGGAGCCTGGGTCTGCCCAGCCCAGGAAAACTGATAGGTCAGCCCTTACAAGTCAGTTCCCTTCCCTGTGCCAGGCAGCGCAGGCTGAAATAACCCAAGTGTGGTTCCTGCCTGGCCTGAGCTCGTAGAGGGCTGAGGTGGACATAATTCCAACAACCAAAAGGGCGAGAGCTGCATGAGTGCCTGCTGTGTGCCAGGAACTTTGTACCTGTAACCACACTTACGCCTCATGCAGGGCTTAAATGTGCTGAGGTCACACAGCTAGTGGGGGGGTAGGAGGAGGGTTTGAACCTAGATTTGCCTGGCTCTAAAGCCAGGGCACATTACTGCCACCCTGCCCCACTCAGGCTGGCTGGGCCAAGGGGCGTATTTAAAAAAAAAAAAAAAACGGGCCGGCATTGTGGCTCACACCTGTAATCCCAGCACTTTGGGAGGCCAAGGTGGGTGGATCATTTGAGGTCAGAAATTAAGACCCGCCTGGCCAACACAGTGAAAACCCATCTCTACTAAAACTACAAAAATTAGCTGGGTGTGGTGGTGCATGCCGGTAATCCCCGCTACTTGGGAGGATAAGGCAGAAGAATCGCTTGAGCCCGGGAGGCAGAGGTTGCAGTGAGCCGAGATCACACCATTGCACTCCAGTCTAGGAGACAGAGTGAGATCCTGTCTCAAATAAAACAAAAAACAAACTAAAGAAAGAGCTCTGGCTGGGCACGGTGGCTCACACCTATAATCTCAATGCTTTGGGAGGCCAAGGTAGGAGGACTGCTTGAGGCCAGGAGCTTGGGACCAGCCTGGGAAGCATAGTGAGAACCTGTCTTCACAAAAAAAAAAAAAAAATATCAAAATTAGTGGGATATGGTGGTGTGCGCCTGTAGTTCCAGCTACACAGGAGGCTCAGGCAGGAAGAGAGCTTCAGCCCAGGAGTTGGAGGCTGCAGTGAGCTACGATTGTCAGAAATCTGGTCAGAACCATAGTGGTCAAGGGGGCGTGGGGTGCTTTCAGTGGCCACTGCATTCAGGCCTGGGCAACAGTGAGATCCCATCTCAAAAAAAAAAAAAAGAAAAGAAAAAGTAATTGCTGTGGGAGCTGAACACTGAGAGCCAGCCCTTTCGATGGGAGGCTTCCCGAAGGCGGAGACCTTTAACCAGCCTTCGGCGGGTGGATGGAGAAACCAAAGGGGGTGTGCTATACAGCAGAGAAGCAGCCGAGCAGAGGTGTGGAGGGGGAAAGGGAGCGGTGTGTTTGGACTGTGGTGACCATCCCCACTTGGGAGGGCACCAGGGTCTTAGAAGCGGGCAGTGGGCATCTGGGGCCTTGAATGCTTGGCTAAGCTTGGGCCTCCCTGGTGGGACATGGGGAGCCATAGGAGGCTATTGAGCAATAAAGCCACTGTTTCCCCCTGACCTATATATTCTAAGAGGCCAGCTAGTCAGGCCAGAGGGTGCTTGGCATTTGAAAACCTGTAACATCTAGCTTCAGCCTCACCTCCCTCCATGCCACAGGCAGCCAAATGCAGCTCATCCTCATCTCTGCATCTCTGATCTCTTGGCCCCTTCTCCTGCAGTGCCCACTCCGTCTACTCCAACCCTACCTAATTGCTCAGGTCTTCCTTCCAGACCACTTCCTCCATGAAGCCTGCCCTGATCGCCCTCAGTTATATGTCCCAGCCTCAGAACTGCCGGGGACCTGGGCTGGGAAAGTGCCCATCCTCCACACAAGTCCACAGCACTCACCATGCACAAAGATGGGCTGCTGCTCTTACCTACATGGCAACTTTCTTCTCTTGGTAACAGCATCGTGAAATCCCTTTGAGAAACTGCCTCCTTCATATTCAGAGCACATTGCTGGAGCCAGACTGACCTGACCACTGAGAGCATTGAATGACTAGTCCACTGAAGGCATCCCATGCCCCTGGCCACCATGATTGTGACTAGATTTCTGAGAACACTGTTGGGACACAGTGGCTCACGCCTGAAATCCCAGCACTTTGGGAGGCCGAGACAGGCGGATTACTTAAGGTCAGGAGTTCAAGACCAGCCTGACCAACATGGTGAAATCCTGTCTCTACTAAAAAAATAAAAATTAGCTGGGCATGATGGTGCATACCTGTAATCCCAGCCACTCAGGAGGCTGAGACAGGAGAACTGCCTGAACCTGGGAGGCAGAGGTTGCAGCAAGCAGAGATCTCATCATTATACTCCAGGCTGGGCGACGGAGCAAGACTCAGTCTCAAAAGAAAAGATTTCTGACAACACCCTTTGAGCCCCTGGACTGAACCACACCTGAAGGCCCTTTTCATCTGCACTTAGGTCTCTCGGTGCTGGATTTCTTGCAACGCCATCAGCCTGGCAGATGTGCCGTTTGTTCCGTGCAGTCAGGCACCCTCTGGTCTGGCCTGGATGGCTGTACCAGCCTCCTCACTGCACTCCTGGCCTCTAGGTTTTCCCCTCAGGTGCACCAGAATAAAGTTCAAACTCCTTGGTTTGGCATTCAAGGCCTTTCACCATCTTGTTCGAACCTACTTCTCTCTGTGCCAGCCACACTGACCTTTCCATTTCCCTCAACAGCAAGACTATGTTCAGACTTGCTCAGATGCTCCTCGACTTACAGTGCGGTTAAGTCCTGATAAACCCATTGAAGTTGATAATATAATTGGAAGTTAAGTCAAAAGTACGCTTTTTTTTTTTTTTTTTTTTTTTTTTTTTGAGACAGGGTCTCACTCTGTCGCCCAGGCTGGAGGGCAGTGGTGAGATCACAGCTCACTACAAGTAGAAATCACTTGCTCCATCTCCTGGGCTCAAGCGATCCTCCTGCCTCAGCCTCCCAAGTAGCTGGGACCACAGGCATCTGCCATCATGCCTGGCTAATTTTTGTATTTTTTTGTAGAGATGGGGTTTTGCCATGTTGCCCAGGCTGGTCTCAAATTCCTGGGCTCAAGCAATCCACCCACTTTGGCCTCCCAATGTGCTAGGATTACAGGTGTGGGCCACTGCACCCAGCAAAAGTTCGCTTTTAACTTACCACATTTCCAACGTATTCCAATAGTGGGTTTACCTGGACGTAACCCTTTTGTAGTCAAGGAGTATACTGAATGCATGTCACATTGGCACCATTGCACAGTCAAAAAATTGTGAGTTGAACCCTCAGTAAGTTGGGGATCATCTGTATATGCCGTTCCCCTCCATCACTGGGGCTGACCTTCCCCACCAGTTCTCTTCCTGAAAAACTCCTACTCATCCTTCAAGACCCCATTTGATTGTCACTCCATCTGCCATGCTTCCCTTGATCCCTAGGCAGGGTAAGACGTCTCTTCTCTCCTGGCACCTCAAGCTCCCTGGCTGGTCTCTTTCAGGCAGTGACCACCTAATACGGTTATTCTCTTCTACCTGTCTACCTTCTTCCTTGACAAGGAACCACTCAAAGACAGGGTCATACCTTGTTCATTTTTCATTTCCCAAAGGGCCTATTAATAAATAGTTGTCACTGGGTGCAGTGGCTCACGCCTATAATCCCAGCACTTTGGGAGGCCAAGGCAGGTGGATCACCTGGGGTCAGGAGTTTGAGACCAGCCTGGCTAACATGGTGAAACCCCATCTCTACTAAAAATACAAAATTAGCCGGGCATGGTGGTGCTTGACTGTAATCCCAGGTACTCAGGAGGCTGAGGCAGGAGAATCACTTGAACCCGGGAGGCGGAGGTTGCAGTGAGCTGAAATCACACCCTTGCACTCCAGCTTTGGCAAGAAGAGTAAAACTCTGTCTCAAAAAAAAAAAGAGGGCCAGGCGCAGTGCTCACGCCTGCAATCCCAGCACTTTGGGAGGCTAATGTGGGCAGATCACTTGAGGTCAGGAGTTTGAGACCATACTGGCCAGCATGGTGAAACCCCATCTTCTACTAAAAATACAATAATTACCCAGACATGGTGGTGGGCACCTGTAATCCCAGCCACCTGGGAGGCTGAGGCAGGAGAATCACTTGAACCCGCGAGGCAGAGGTTGCAGTGAGCCAAGAGCCACTGTACTCCAGCCTGGGCAACAGAGCGAGATTCTGTCTCTCAAAAAAGAAAAAGAAAAAAAGGCACTTAGCACAGTGCCCGGCACATAGTAGGCCCCCAATAAATTGCCACCAGCATCTCTATAACCTTAGATTTCTCAGGAGATACCAGACGCACTGATCCTTGACGTCTTTGGAGAGCTGTGGTTCTCGCTGTAGAAAGATGCCAATTAAATACTAGGCCCAGGCTGGGCTGACCTCTCACATGGGGCCTGCTCCTCTGGAGGCCCAGCTGTTGGGCCTTCCTCCTCCCTGATTTGAAAAAAAAAAAGGTGGTTTTTATTTAGAGGAATGTTCCCCCCATTTTCATATCGGCTCTATAAACTGGATTTTGTTGAGTGGTTTCTGACAAGCAAGTTGTATGGGCATGTATGTGGAGGAGACGCAAGGCTGCCTCTAGCCATGGGGGTGGGTCTGAGGCCTTGAGTTCTGCCAGCTGCTGGCTGTGAGCTCAGCCCCTGGGCAGCTGCATCCCAGGGAGAGTGTGTGTCCTTGGGGTGATCCAGAAGGGCTTTTCCCCTGGGAAATTCTTCTAGAGGTTTCCCAGAACCTTCCCTCAGAGGAAAGGCTCAATGGCAAATGGCCTGCCACTTTCCCCACCCCACCCCAGCAAACTCACACCCTGGGTTCAGATTTGTGGTGGTGTGGTAGGGGAAGTGCCTGAGTCTCCTACCCCCAGCTCAGTCCCCTTCAAGATGGATAGTTAGGAGGTCAGGCTCGGTGGCTCACGCCTGTAATCCCAGCACTTTGGGAGGCTGAGGTGGGTGGATTACCTGAGGTTGGGAGTTCAAGACCAGCCTGGCCAATATGGAGAAATCCCCTCTCTACTAAAAATACAAAATTTGCCAGGCCTGGTGGCGCATGCCTGTAATCCCAGCTTTCAGGAGGCTGAGGCACGAGAATCGCTTGAACCCAAGAGGCAGAGGTTGTGGTGAGCTGAGATTGTGCCATTGCACTCCAGACTGGGAAACAAGTGTGAAACTACGTCTCAAAAAAAAAAGATGGATAGTCAGGGACCATGAGGTGGAAAACAGAGCTTCTCTGTATCTTCAGCAAGCCAAACAAGAAGCTAACATATGAAAGCAAGAGAGATTTCAGTTAGACAGCAGGAGGGACTTCTGCCCTGCCAGATGACTAAAACCTGGGCTTTGCTGGGCCTAGGAAAGAGCACTAAGCTAGGAATCCAGACAGCTTTGACTGACAGATCCCATGGGACTTTGGGTCACTGCCTCATTTTCTCCCTCTCTCTGTTTGCTCGTCCATAAAATGGGGATTATAATTCCTATTTGCCACAGAGTATTTCAAAGGCAACAGTGGGTAGAGGCCTTGAGGTCAGTGTCCAGGGGCTGCATCAAAGCACCTCTGCAGGTTCCCTTTCCTCTCTTTCTGGAAGGAATTCCCGAGGCTGAGACCTTGGTCTCAGGCCCAGGGGCCCCATGGTAAAGCATGTGTGTGTGCGGATGCACACAGCACTCCATTCACCCTGCAGGTGCTAAGTTGTGTTGGTTTTCTCACCCTCTTCTCAGGCCATTCCCCAGATGCAAAAAGTGGACTGGGCAGAAGTTAGGAGGCCTGGGTCCTAGCCCTGCGTCCGCCCCTGACTTTCTCTGACTTTGGCCATGTCCCTTACCCAATTGAGCCTCAGTTTCCCCATCTGTGCCATGAAGAGTTTGCATGGTTTTGAGATTCTTCTCTCTTGGTTCAGTGAAACCCACAACTGGCCCAGTGAGGTCTGACCCCTGCTCGCCTCCCTGGCCATCACTGGGCAGTTCAGATACACTGATCTTCCTTTGCTTCCCGGAATTTTCCAGCTCCCTCCCACCCCAGGACCTTTGCACAAGCCCTTCCTCCACTTACCAAAAATTGACCTAATTTTTTTTTTTTTCAGAGGGTCTCTCACTCTGACGCCCAGGCTAGAGTGCAGTGGTGTGATCTCGGCTCACTGCAACCTCTGCTCTGCCTCCTGGGTTCAAGCGATTCTCCTGTCTCAGCTTTCCAGATAGCTGGGACTACAGGTGCATGCCACCCCGCCTGGCTAATTTTTGTATTTTTAGTAGAGTCGGGGTTTCACATGTTGGCCAGGCTGGTCTTGAACTCCTGACCTCAAGTGCTGCGCCCGCTTCAGCCTCCCAAAGTGCTGCGATTTGACCACTGCATCCGGCCAAATTCACCCGATTAACTCCAACTCATCCTTACACGCTCAGCTACGTCATCACCTCCTAACCACCCCACCAGACCCCTCCCCCGGGACTCACTCTCATGGAGTCCTAGGCCCCTTCTTTGGAATACTTAACTACCCCTGCATTTTACATTTATGTCATTCCTCAGTTGATAACTGTCCACCGCACCCCTGGCTGGGAATTCTATGAGGTCAGGGACTAGATCTGTCTTGGTCCCTGCTGTGTCCCTGACACCCAGCACAGGGCCTGGCACACAGGAGATGCTCAGCTGTTGAATGGATGGGCAGATGACCTCCCCATTCCTTGGGGTCAGTACAGGGCTGCCTCTGCTCACAAAAGCTCCTCCCTCCAGGCACCCATGGAGAGCAGACCTGGTGGTGAGGAAGAGGGGAGGCCGCTGAGGACCTGAGGGGCTCCACCCTTCCCTGGAAGCTGAGGTGGTGACAGGCCCTCCCTTCAGAAGGAGGGCTGGGAGACACGGGGAGCCCCGAGGGGTGTGTGCTATTTGTAGGGCACACCCATGTCTGTGCTCTCGGGGGCTCTCCCAGCCAGCTGAGGGCTTGACACGGGCAGGCAGTGTCAGCTCCATTTGCCAGACAAGGAGAGCAGCCCCAGGGGCACGCTGGCTGGAGGAAGCCTCACATGGCAGGCATGGGACAGGGCTGAGGTAGGACCCCAGGGGTGACGTAGCTGGAAGGGCTTTCACTCTCCATCTGACAAAGGTAGGAACATGCACAGAGGGCAGGGATTGGCCTAGGGTGTTCTCAGCCAGTCAGCAGCAAGGTGGGGAATCTGTAATTCTTTTTTTTTTTTTTTTGAAACAGAGTCTCGCTCTGTCACCCAGCCTAGAGGGCAGTGGTGTGATCTCGGCTCACTGCAACCTCTGCCTCCCAAGTTCAAGCAATTCTCCTGCCTCAGCCTCCCAAGTAGCTGGGATTATAGGTTCGTGCCACCACACCCAGCTAATTTTTTGTGTTTTTAGTAGAGACTGGGTTTCACCATATTGGCCAGGCTGGTCTCGAACTCCTGACCTCATGATCACCTGTCTTGGCCTCCCAAAGTGCTGGGATTACAGGTGTGAGCCATCTTGCTTGGCTGTAACTTTTTTTTTCTTTTTTAATTGCTGGTTTAACACTCTGTCACCCAAGCTGGAATGCAGTGGTGTGATAGCAGCTCACTGCAGCCTCCAACTTCTAGGTTCAAGCGATCCTCCTGCCTCAGCCTCCCAAGTAGCTGGGACTATAGGCATGCATCAACATGCCTGGCTAAGTTTTTGAATTTTTTTATAGCAACAGGGTCTTGCTATGTTGCCCAGGCTGGTCTTGAACTCCTGAGCTCAAACGGTCCTCCCACCTTGGCCTGCCGAGTAGCTGTGATCTCAGGCGGGAACCACTGCGCTCAGCTGGGAATCTGTAGTTCCTGAACTCTGATACCTTTCGCCTGCTAGGCTGAGGCAGAGGATTCCTGGCCTTGACCCTGGATGACCCTGAGGCTTCAGATGGCGGATGACCACAGGGCAACCGTGGGAGTGGACAGTGTTGGCGGAAGCGCTCTAAGGGTTTGGGTGGCAGGATAGTGCCAGGCGACCTGGGTCAGAACCCCAGCTCTGCCACTCACTAGTTGTGTGACCTTGCTTGGGTGCTTTTAACCTCTCTGTGCCTCAGTTTCCTCATCTGTGAATGGGGAAATTCTGGGTTAACTAGTCAATGTAGCAAAGCACCCAGAGCAGGGAAGGTCTGAGACAGTTTCTAATAAACATGAACTCTAGAGCTGACCTGGCCAGGAACATGGGGAATGTTGAGTTCTTTCTCTGTGCCAAGGCTCTGGAGTCAGAAGTATCAGTTCCTAGTGTTGTGCCCTCAGGGCCACCGGAGAAAATGCCTTCAAAGATCACAGCGGCTGTACTTTGAGCCCCTGCTACTCCACAACCCACTGAATCCTCAGAAATGCCCTATCAAAAGCAGGCTCAAGGCCAGGCATGGTGGCTCACACCTGTAATTCCAGCACTTTGGGAGGCCGAGGCGGGTAGATCACCTGAGGTCAGGAGTTCAAGACCAGTTTGGCCAATGTGGAGAATCCCCGTCTCCACTAAAAATACAAAAATTAGGCCAGGTGCAGTGGCTCATGCCTGTAATCCCAGCACTGTGGAGGCTGAGGCAGGTGGATCACTTGAAGCCAGGAGTTTGAGACCAGACTGACCAAGATGGTGAATCCCCATCTCTAATAAATGTAAAAAATTAGCCAGGTGTGAGAGTGGATGCCTGTAGTCCCAGCTACTCAGGAGGCTGAGACAGGAGGACTGCTTGAACCCGAGAGGCGGAGGTTGCAGTGAGCCGAGATGGCGCCACTGCACTCCAGCCTGGGCAACACATGGGGTCTCCATCTCATTAAAAAAAAAAGTAGGCTCTATTATTCTCCCATTTTACAAGTGTGAAAACCAAGGCCTCAGCCAGTGCCTTGTCTAAGTCCCACAGTTTGTGACTTGCAGAAGCAGGACTCATGCCCAGAGCCTGCTCTTGGGATCACTTTCTCTGAAGGGCCCAGAAACCAAAGGGTGAGGAGAGAGATGAGTTGGCCCCGAGGAGTAGAGTCCTGGAGGGAGGTCCCGGGCTGGGGCCGGCAGGCTGGGGAGCTTAGGCAGCAGGCATTGGTGGAAGTGGAGGTACAGCCCGTCTCCCCAGGAAACCAGGCCCGAGGTGTGCCCTGCTGGTCACTCACACCATTTGCCTGGTGCCTGTGGGACCCAGCTACTGAGGGCGAGGCTGAATCTTTCATCCCCATTATATGTGGCACCCAGCCCAGGCCCTGCCCCCAGCAGCCACTCAGTGGGTGCTTGCTGAATGACTGAGTAGACCCAGCATCCTATTCTGTTGTCACTAGACTGCTCAGCAATCATGAGCACCATGCTACAGGCGGGGAAACTGAGGCTCAGGGTGGGGAAGGGAATGTCCTCCCCCACCCCACCCAGATCTGTCTAAATCTTTTTTTTTTTTTGAGACAAAGTTTTGCTCTCGTTGCCCAGGCTGGAATGCAATGGCACAATCTCAGCTCACTGAAACCTCCGCCTCCTAGGTTCAACTGATTCTCCTGTTTCGGCCTCTCAAGAGAGTAGCTGGGACTACAGACATGCATCACCACACCTGGCTAATTTTTTTGTATTTAGTAGAGGTGGGGTTTCACCATGTTGGCCAGGGTGGTGTTGAACTCCTGACTTCAGGTGATCCACCTGCCTCGGCCTCCCGAGGAGCTGGGGTTGCAGGTGTGAGCCACTGCACCCAGCCTGTCTGAATCTTGAACGTGATCTGAGATCTTGAACGTGAATCTTGAACGTGAATCTGAGATCCTGAACGTGATCTCGGGAGCACATCTCTCCTCTTCCAGCCAGAAGTACCTGGGAGAGACCTCAGAAGGTGGCTAAGACTGCAGAGTGGGGAGCATGAGGCATCTTGCCCAAGGTCTCACTGGGCAAGAGAAGGATGGTGAGGGGCAGCTTCTCCACGGACTGCAAAACCCCTAAGGACTCTCTTTAGGGCTCAAGGGATCTAAACTTACCCTTTTACCTATAGAGAAACTGAGGGCCCCCAAAAGATGAGTCATATCCAGGGCCACTGAGTGCATGAGAAACAGACTGGAAGCCAGCATAGCACATCCAAAGGCCCTGAGGCCGGCACATAGTATGAGCTGAGGGCTTAAGAGCAAGACGCGGCTGGGGAGGTGGGCTGGGGCCAGGCCAAGCAAGGAGCGTGGACTCGAGACCACAACCATGGGGAGCCATTGGAACAGAAGGGTCTAGACACCATCTGGCTTGGGTCCTCAAGAGACCCCTCTGGCTACTGGGGACTGACTGGCCTGCAAGAGCGTGGGATGGGAGTTGGGAGACTTCTGAGGCTCAGGCCGAAAGCCCTGGAGTCATCTCCACCCCTGGCCCTCTTCTCATCCCTTTTGGCTTCACCTTCAAAATATAACCAGAATCTGACCATGTCTCACCGCCCTATTGCTGAAACCCCCAGCAGCCTCTCCCTGCACCTGACCTCCAGCCTGGCCCTGCCACCCCTGCATAATGCAGCCAGAGGGAAACGGATGAAATGAGGGTCAGACTGCACCCCTCCCCTCCTCCAAAGCCCCTGGGGCTCCCCACCTCACTCAGCAGAAAATTCTGAGCCTGGCCCTTGAGGACCTCGTGCTCTAGCCTCCCTGCCCATCTGGCCGTGTGCCCCCAAGGCTCTCACCCAACCCATGCGGCAGCACATTCACAACCCCTCGACATTCCTGCGTCCGGGCATCTGACCCTGCTGTGCCCCTGCCGCAAGTGCCCTTCCTCAGATGTCTGCAGGGCTGGCTCCATCCTCTCCCTCCTGTTGTCAAATGCCACCTTCCCAGGAGGCCTCCCTAACCACCCCGTTTAACATGGCCTCACCCCTCCTCCCGTCACACACACATCCTGTCTCAGCTCCATTTTCTCCAAAATGTGCGTCACTTTGTAACATGCCGTTTAATGAACTTATTCACAGTGTTTATTCCCAGCTCTGTTCCCCACTAGGATTTCAGCCTCCTGAGGACAAGGTTCTTTGAGTGGCCCATGCCCAGAACAGACCTGGAACATGGTAGGCACTGGTAATGACGTGCTGTTGAACTTGAGTGGTTTTCCTGACAATTCTAGGTGGGAGGTTGCCTTCATCTCCTGTCACAGAGAAGGAAACTGAGGTTCACAGAGGAAAACAATTTGCTCGAGGTCACAAGGCCAGGACGCTGTGGGGCTGGAGTTTGGCCCAAGCCTCCTGCTCTGTCCGGCTCAGGTGGGGCATGGGCTGGGAACAGGCGTGGGGCAGGGACCCTGCCAGGCCGCCTGCAGTCAGTCCTGTCCCTGAGGGGCCACAGTGGGCCGGGCCAGGAGAAGGCGGTGGCAGCCCGGGCAGTTCTACCCGTTGCAGGGTGGTGTAAGAGCGGGTTGGGAAAGGCCCAGGGGCACCAGATCCATGCTTCGGTTGCCCAGTCCTCGGAGCCTGAGCAGCCACGGGTGAGAAAGGAAGTCAGCAGGATCCAAAATAGGCCTGGGTTTCGGGAAGTGAAACTGGGCGTCGGGGACACCAGGGAGACCTGGGCCTCCTGGGTTGAGGCTGCTGGGGGGTCTTTCCTTGCCTCCTCAGCCTGGGACCACGGGTCTTGGGACTGATCCCTGCCAGGGCCTTGAGAAGGGGCTCAGGCCCCTCTCACAAGCCATGTGACCCTGGACATGTAGCTTCAGCTCACTGATCCTCAGTCTTCTCACCTGTAAAGTGGGACAAAGGGTAGGACTTGGCTTACTGGGAACTGGGAAGGTGACACTGACCGTGTCTCACCGCCCCATTGCTGAAACCCCAGCAGCCTCTCCTGCACCTGACCTCCAACCTGAAGCCCACGATGCTCACAGTCACTCTCGGCATTGCAGAGCCATCCTGGGTGCTCCTCCTCCAGGAAGCCCCCCCAGATCCTTAGGTCAGAATAAATCACTCCCTCCCAGTGTCCCCAGCCGCTCTCAACTTCTTTCTTTTTCTTTCTTCTTTCTTTTTTTCTTTCTTTCTTTCTTCTTCCCAGGGTTTCTGTCCCCAGCCCTTCTCAACTTATCTTTTCTTTTCTTTTCTTTTCTTTTCTTTTCTTTTCTTTTCTTTCGTTCCTTTCCTTTCCTTCTTTCCTTCCTTCCTTCCTTTTTCTTTCTCTCTCTCTCTCTCTTTCTTTCTTTCCTGGGTTTCACCCTGTTGCTGAGGCTGGAGTGCAGTAGTATAATCACAGCTCACAGCAGCCCTGGCCTCCCAGCCTCACGCAATCCTCCCACCTCAGCCTCCTGAGTAGCTGGAACTACAGGCATGTACTACCATGCCCAGCTAAATTTTTTTGGTATCTTTTGTAGAAATTGGGTTTTGCCATGTTTCCCTGGCTGGTCTCAAACTCCTGGGCTCAAGCCATCTGCCTGCCTTGGACTCCCAAAGTCCTGGGATTCCAGAGGTAAGCCACCGCATCCAGCCCCCTCTTGATTTGTTTTGGTTTCTGTTCACATGTGACTTCTCCACTAGAGGAGGACCGGAGTCCACTCGAGTCTTCTTGGTGTCTCCAGTGCCCAGGATAGAGCCTGGCAGATGGGAGATGCCCTCCACGGGCCGAATGAATGAGCAAAGGAGCCAGGGTCAGAAGCTGGTGGGTGCCCTTGAGGGTCTGATGCCTGCCTCCTGACCGCCAGCTCCTCAGGGGTGGCCTGGAGTTGTGGTGAGAGGAGGACTCTGAGGGCAGGTGACTCATGTTTCCTCTGAACCTCAGTTTGCTCATCTGTAAAATGGACACTTGGAAATGGGATCCACAGCTCCTCTGTCCCAGATCAATGAGGCATGGATCATCCAAGATGCCACTTGAGAACCTCAGAGTGTGCCTGGGGCAGGGCTGCCCCAAAGTGGACCCTTCGGGCCCAGGGTCTGCATTCTACTTTCCCCAGCCCCTCTCCTGCCCTGGCAAGATGCAGGCCTTTGTAGCAGAAAAACTCCGTGTAGCGGGCAGGGAAGGTGTTAGCCCTAATAAAATCAGGAAGCTCCAAGTAAGGACGAAGTGCCTGCTCGGCAGGGGCCTTACACCAACCGGGTTTACAGTTCAGTCCCAGAGAGGTCAGGCTACTTGTCCAAGTTCACACAGCAGATTAGGGGAGAGCAGGGAGGGTGCCCAGCCCTCCTGACTTTCAGTCCCAGGGTTCATTCAAGCCATCTACCCTGAGTGATTGCTGGGCGTTTCTGAGTGCATTTCACAGTCACCACATCTCCACAACCCCACGCTTTGTTTTTCGGTTTTCTTTTAGACGGAGTCTTGCTCTGTCACCCAGGCTGGAGTGCAGTGGCACAATCTCAGCTCACTGCAACCTCTGCTTCCCAGGTTCAAGTGATTCTCCTGCCTCAGCCTCCCAAGTAGCTGGGATTACAGGCACACACCACCATGCCCAGCTAAGTTTTGTATTTTTAGTAGAGACGGGGTTTCACCATATTGGCCTGGCTGGTCTCGAACTCCTGACCTCATGATCCACCCACCTCGGCCTCCCAAAGTGCTGGGATTACAGGCAAGAACTACCGCATGGGACCTGACCTCAGGCTTTGAAAAGGGAAGGCTCTCCCAGGACCTTCCTCATTCACCTGAGGCCCCACCCGTGGACCTTCTTAAGGACTCCTAAAGGTCCCCTGAAGGCTGGGCCTCCACACCCAGGACTAAACTCAGAGCTGTGTGGCTCCTCCAGGAAGGACCCCCAAAGGGTGCATGTAATCCTGAACTTCCCATCAACCTTCTCATCCTGCCCATCTCATCCAGGAGCCAGCTGCTTGTGCACGCAGGTGCCTGGAAGTCCCACTGTGCACCCAGCTAGCTAGACTCATACACGAGAACAAACACACGACCCCGGACATTTGCTGTGTGGTGGGACTGACTGGAGTCTCGCAGTGTCTCTGCGATCAGCCTCATCTCACGGATGGGAAATCTCACGCACACTCGTGACTGAGCTCAGCTCTGAAAACCTGTTCCTCTCTCGGTTCCCAGCCCGGGGCATGGCGGACCACCAGGACTCCCTCCTGATTCCTCCCGCAGCCTCTCCCCACCCCCGCAGCCTCTCGCCACCCCCACAGCCTGTTCAATCCACCTCCTTAACTCAGCCGCTAACCTGCTCTGTGAACTGACACTAGTAACTAGTAATCTGTCAAACAGGGTAACAGCCCAGGCCCGGGCAGAGTTGCAGGGACTCGCCACCCCTGCCCGGTTGTGTGACCTTAGGCAGGAGACCCTCCCTCGCGGGGCCGAGGTTTCCATGTCTATAAAGTGGGCATGATAACGTTGCTGACCGTCCAGGGTCGTGGGAAGGACACAGTGACCCCCTCCCTCTTGTCATCCCTAAGACTTTGCTCCAGAAACTGTCTCCATACAAGGTGCTAGTTTTTCTTGGATTTTAAAAGAACTCTTTTCTGAGCCTCCCTCCTTTCTCTGCTGTCCAGTTTTTCTCCAGCCCTTTGCTGGACCGTCCTGAAAACGCCCCTATGCTTGCTGTCTCCAGAGCCTCTCTCCCCTCTTCTCCCTTCAGTCCACTCCCCACAGGGTCTCCCCTCCCACTCCCAAGGAAACGAAGCCCCTTCACATTGCTAGACCTGCCCGATGCCGCCTCAGCCCTTAGGGTCTGGACCATCAGTGCCTCAGACGAAGCTGCACCCGCTGCTCCTTCCAACGCTGCCCTCCCCTGGCTGCCAGAACACTCCTGCCACGGGCCTGCTGCCCCTTCTCAGTCCATCTTCTGCCTCTTTGCCCATCTCTCCCTCACCTCTCGGGTGGGGGCCGTGGGATCAATCCTTGGGCTGCTGTCCCTTTCCAGCTGCCCTCCTCCCTGGCAGGCTTTAAAGACCCATTCTGTGCTGTCCCCCACACTGATATCGACAACCTGGACATTGCTCCTGACCAAAGCCACACATCCGCTCCCTCCTGCATAGCTCCTCGGGCTTCTCCAGGACTTCCTGACATTTGCACATGGATCAGTTTCACCCTCAACCCTCCTCATCCCAGAGAATGGCGCTGCCTTCTTCCCCTGGCCCAGGCCGGACACAGGCTGCCATCCTCAACCCTCTTACCCTGTCCATCCCCAGCTCTCTCTCGTCTGTCTCTAATTCTTTCTCTCTGAGTTTGTCTCTCTTTGCCTCTCTGTCTGTCTCTCTGACTTTGTCTCTGTCTCTCTATCTCTCTGTGTCTCTCTTCCTCTGATTCCATCACTCTGTCTCTACCTCTCTCTTATCTCTGTCTCTGTCTCTCTGTCTCCCTCTGTCTCTGACTCCTGGTGTCTCTGTCTTCCCTCCCACATCACTGCATCCGTGAATCCCATGGACTATGACTCCAAACACATCTCAATCCCCGGAGCTGCTCGCCTCCCCTCGGCCTCCCCTGGGCCAGCCTCCACTGTCTCACCTTCATCTTCACCCTGCTGCCTCCCTGTTCCGGCGGCTTCTGCCCCTGCCGCCTGCAGTCTACTCTCCACCCAGCGGCCAGAGGGACCCCATCCCTCTCCGCTCAGGCCCCACAGTGGCTCCTGTGTCACTAGGAGAAACCCAGTCTTCATAGAGATCTTCTCTGAGCCCCCACACCCCTGGCCACGGACTCTCCCGTCCAGTCTCCCTCCCCTGACAGGCTGACCCCACTCCAGCTCCTGTCAGGGGTCTTTGCCTTCTGGAAAGTTCTGCCCCCAGCAGCAGCAGCAGCCATGGAATCTTCCTCGCTTCTTTCAGGGCTTGGCGTAGGAGTCTCCTGGACAGCCCACGCCCTGTCCACTGTCCTGACCTCCGCCTGGCCTTTCCCACCCAGCCCCCTCCTCTCTTCTGTGCCCTCTTCACACACCACCCATTTCATCTGTTTACCATGTTTCTGGTGGGTTCTCCCAGGAGGCCAGGGCTTTGGGCCTGTGTTTGTGCCACCTCCCCCAGGGCCTAGAACAGGGCCTGGCTTGCAGCCAGGAGCCGGGCTGCCCTTGGCAAAGGAGTGCCCGGGAGGGGCATGGTACGGGCGTGCAAGATGAGAGCTCGAGTGACCTAGGTGCGTCTGTGGCAACACAGCCTATGCCTACCAGTCCCTTGGTGTGGCCTGTGGCCTCCTGCTGTCACTGCTGTCCGAGGCTCTCACTGGCCCTGCCTACCTCTGGCCCATGGCCCCACTCAGACCCACCCCGTTCCCCACAACAGATGCCAGAAGAGCCTTTAAAAACCTGGACCTGGCCGGGCGGGGTGGTTCACGCCTGTAATCCCAGCACTTTGGGAGGCCGAGGCGGGTGGATCACGAGGTCAAGAGATCGAGACCATCCTGGTCAACATGGTGAAACCCCGTCTCTACTAAAAATACAAAAATTAGCTGGGCGTGGTGGCACGTGCCTGTAGTCCCAGCTACTCGGGAGGCTGAGGCAGGAGAA
>PVKV010017959.1:0-46075 GCA_004027835.1 Alouatta palliata
AAAAAGAAAGAAAAGAAAAAAGAGAGAGAGAAAGAAGGAAAAAAAAGAGAATGAAAGAAAGGGAGAAAGAAGAAGAAAAAGAGGGAGAGAGAATGGGAATCTTGCTCTATTGCCTAGGCTAGAATGCAGTCTAAAAATGGGTATTTAAAACCTCTTTTATACTAATAATTGTGTTATACAATGGAGACAGGAAGGAATAAGGGAGGAAAATAACAAACAAACAGCCAACCAATATTTCATTTAAACCTATGAAATGCTCTGCAGTTGCTGGGGAGTGATTTACTTCCAATTATGTGGTCACTTTTAGAATAGATGTGATGTGTTACTGAAAAAAATGTATGTTTTGTGGATTTGAAGTAGAGAGTTCTGTAAACGTTTATTAAGTTTACTTGTTCCAGGTCTGAGTTCAAGTCCCGAGTATCCTTGTTAACCTTCTGTCTCATTGATCTGTCCAATATTGACAATGTAGTGTTAAAGTCTCCCACTATTATTGTGTGGGAGTCCAAGTCTCTTTGTAAGTCACCTAGAACTTGCCCTATGTATCCGGGTGCTCCTGTATTGGGTGTGCATACACTTAGGATCGTTAGCTCTTCCCATTGCATTGATCCCTCTACCATTATGCAAAGTCCTTCTTGTCTCTTTTGGTCTCTGTTACTTTAAAGTCTATTTTATCAGAGATGAGAATTGCAACTCCTGTTTTGTTTTGTTTTGTTCTTCATTTGGTTGGCAAATCTTCCTCCATCCCTTTGTTTTAAGTCTCTGTATATCCTTGCATGTGAGATGGATCTGGATGCAGCTTACTGATGGGTTTTTTGGAATGGCTGATACTGGTTGTTCCTTTCTATATATAGTGCTTCTTTCAGAAGCTCTCGTAAAACAGGCCTGGTGGTAATGAAATCTCTGAGTACTTGCTTGTTTGTAAAAAAATTTATTTTTCCTTCGCTTATGAAACTTAGTTTGGCTGGATGTGAAATTCTGGGTTGAAATGTCTTTTCTTTAAGGATGTTGAATATTGACCCCTACTCTCTTCTGGCTTGTAGGGTTTCTGCTGAGAGATCTGCTGTGAGTCTGATAGGCTTTCCCTTGTGAGTAACCTGATCTTTCTCTCTGGCTGCCCTTAGTATTTTCTCCTTCATTTCAACCCTGGTGAATCTAATGATTATGTGCCTTGGGTTGCTCTTTTTGAGGAATATCTTTGTGGTGGTCTCTGTAGTACCTGGAGTTGAGTATTGTCCTGCCTTGCTAGGTTGGGAAAGTTTTCCTGGGTAATATCCTGAAGAATATTTTCCAGTTTGGATTCATTCTCTTCATCACATTCAGGTACACCTATCAAATGTAGATTAGGTCTTTTCACACAGTCCCATATTTCTTGGAGATGTTGCTCTTTCCTTTTTACCCTTTTTTCTCTAATCTTGTCTTCTTGTTTTATTTCATTAAGTTGGTCTTCGACCTCTGAAATCCTTTTTTCTGCTTGATCAATTCGACTGTAAAAACTTGTGCATACTTCGCGAAGTTCTCGTATTGTGTTTTTCAGCTCCATTAATTCACTTATATTCCTCTCTAAATTGTCTATTCTCGTTAGCATTTCATCAAACCTTTTTTTAAGCTTCTTAGTTTCTTTGCATTGGGTTAGAACATGTTTTTTTTAGTTCACAGAAGTTTCTTATTATCCACCTTCTTAAGCCTGATTCTGTCAATTCCTCACATTCATTCTCCATAAGGCCTTGTTCCCTTGGTGGTGAGGAATTGCAGTCCTCTGTAGGAGGAGAGGCATTCTGATTTTGGGTGTTTTCAGCCTTTTTGTGCTGGTTTCTTCCCATCTTTGTGGATTTATCCACCTGTCGTCTGTGTAATTGCTGACTTTCAGATTAGGTCTCTGAGTGGACGTCCAGCTTGTTGGTGGTAAAGTTTTTTCTGTTTCTTAGTTTTCCTTCTGCAGACGCCCCTCCCCCACAGAGCTGGACCTTCCCTGGTTCAGCTGTACTTGCTGTGAAACTCTCAATCCTCAGCAGTTCCAATTGCTATTTTTTTTTGTTGGGGGGGACCAGCCTTCCCCTGCGGCGACCCACTACACCAGCTGAAACAGCAGCGTTGAGATTTGTGGTGCTTTTCTGCCAGGGAATCTTCCGGTCTGGTTCCCCGCTTCAGTCCGTTTTTCAATCAGCTGAATAGGAGACTCTGCCTTCCCGGAGCTCCAAACGCCAATTAAAAGGGCACTCAGTCCTGTATACTCCGGACTGAGAACTGCTGCGCCAGGGCACCGGCAAAACGGCCGCGCCGGCCAAAAGAGTCGCACTGATGACCCGTGGGGCTCCTCCGCCGGGAATCTCCTGGTCCATGGGCAATAAAAATTTGTCTGAAAATGTGGTGTCCGCTCACTCTCTGCACTTTCACTGGGAACTACAATCCTGAGCTGCTGCTAATCGGCCATCTTGGATCTCTTTCACATTCTTTTCAAGAAGTAAAAATGCTTGGTAAATACAAAGATTTGGGGGTTATTCTAGCTAGAATTCATTACAAACTACATTTACCTAATGCTCTAGCTGTTCATGGAATCCGCTATACTTCCCAGTGGTCTAAATTCTGAAGCTCAGAGGTATTCTTCAAATGCAGAAGCGCTCGTATAGAGTTGGCTGTGATACGAGCAGGATAAGGGTGGAGAGGACAGCACTTTTACACAAGTCTAGTACTCAATAATTCATTTAATATTTTTTTTTGTCTGTGATATCTTGGGACCTAGGTTATGTGCCTACAAAAGGTAAAGCTTTTTGAAATACTTAACATTCATAGGTTTTAAGTAAAATATAAACAAACCTGAAATCCTTATGTGAACCCCTTGTGAGAATCATAATGAATTTTAAAACTTCAAGAAACATACTTTTTACCCAATGAATCATCATGTCCAAAATTAGAGGGTTAACAACAGACTCAGAACAGCCAAAGCCATATTTAGCAAACAGAACAAAACAGAGAATCACATTACCTGACTTCAGAATATACTACAGAGCTATAGTAACCAAAGCAGCATAGTACTAGAATAAAAACAGAAACATAGAACAATAGAACACGAGAGAACCAAGAAATAAATCTGTATGTCTACAGTGAACTCATTTTCAACAAAGGTGCCAAGAATATACACTGGAGAAAAGACAGTCTCTTCAATAAATGGTGCTGGGAAAACTGGATATCCATATGCAGAAGAATGAACCTGGACCCCTCTCACCATATGCAAAATCAAAACAGACTTAAATATAAGACCTCAAACTATGAAACTACTAAAAGTAAACACTGGAGAACTCTCTAGGAGAAGGGGCCCCCAACCTCCAGGAGGATGCACAGCAGGAGATGAATGGTGGGTGAGCAAGCATTATCCCCTGAGCTCTGCAGTGGCGTGAGATTCTTATAGGGGTGCAAACCCTATTGTGAGCTGTGCATGCTAGAGCTCTAGGTTGTGCACTCCCATGGAACAGTTTCATCCCAAAACCATCCCCCACCACCCTGTCCATGGGAAAATTGTCCCAGTTAAGAATTGAGTGATCTACTACCTGTGAAGATGGTGCAGAATCTGAGAAGGAAGAGGCTGTGGGTCACCTCCCTCTTTTTGGCTTCTCCACCCTCCACCATGCTCAATAACCCTTGTGACTGCTCCATAGCTCTGGAATGCTGGACTGGGTCTCTAGGCACTCTGTGCCCAGTTGCTAATACAGCAACATGCTTGAGATGATGAAGAAGTATAGTTGTTTTCTTCTGCATATAAGTGAGGCCTGGAGCATTAGTTCTCTTTTCTTTTTTACATAGATTTGCTGTCTTCTTTCTGTCATATTCCTAAATTCAGTGGAATCCATAGCTACCACTCTTTGTAGAAAGCAGAGACGTCAATTAGGCAAGGCAAAGAAAAGGGCCCTATTATCACTTTCCATTATTCTGAATTAATTTTTGGAACAGAGATATATGAGGAATGAGAGTACTGGGAAAAGAGGAGAACATCATTATTAGTCTTAGAGAACAGGCAAGGCAGGTCAGGGGACAGAGTGGGGCCTAGGGATTCTAACCAAAGGTCACAAATAATTTATCTGAGTGTGAGAGAGATCTTCAGAGTAAAATCCCAAACACTGTGATTCAGGGTCATGAATTGACTGATGAAGGGAGTTCAGCACACTAGAACAGGACAGGCCTTCAATATCTTTTCATCAGCCACCTTCCCATCCCATCTCAGGTAACCCTGGGGACAAGCTTCTCTCTTGTGTAGCACCAACATGGAAAGCAATGATGACTCCTGAAAAACTTTGATCTGATATATACACATAGATAGATAAATATAGATGTAGTTAGGTAAATATAGACATCAGGTTAATGATAGCTATTTAGATAGATTATATATATATATATATATACACACACGCACATATATACAGATTTGGTTCCCACTAGTATTTGGAAATCTTAAGATATCCCAGGAATTTTTTTCTAGCACAATTGTTTTTTAAAAAGAAACTCATTTTTTGAAAACATAACACACAGAATGAAAGCATACATGTCTTACACACACAGTGACATGGTTCCTCACACACTGAATATATTGTGAAAGTAGCAGCATGTCAAAAACAGTTTGCACAGGACTTAGAAGCCTCTCTAGTGCTCTGTGCCAGTCAGTACCTAAGACCAACTGTTCTGCTTCTGCCCTGAGGGTAGACACTCTCGCTTCTAACAGCAGTGATTATTTTCACTAGGTACAGTTTCATCCATTTTGTGTGTATTTATTAATTTGATTGTTACAATAATCCTATGAGATCAATACTATTATTGTTCCCATATTACAGATGAGGAAACTAGGAAGCATAATGTTTATGGTACTTGACATGGTCATATTGCTATTAAATAGCAGATCAGCAATCCAACCCAGGAACTCTGGCTCCAGAGTCACACCTTTTAGGCACTAAATTGTGCTGTCTAAAATATCACTGAAAGCGCGAACAACAGTTTGAATCAATAGAATTAGATGTGTTTAGAGGAATAACCACTCACCACCACATAGCGCTTTGTAGATTGTTCACACTTACCCTTCGACTTCCTCTTACATGCAGCTCAGACCCTGTGAGCTGGCATGAATCTTTGAGCAAAAAAGCCTTGCCCAAAGGCCACAACTAAAAAGGAGAAGATTTGAGCTGAGAACAAATTGGAGTGTATTATTTTCTTCACCATTTCACAAAGGATGGGAAAAAACAGACCAAGAGGATTTCATAAGTAATCCTGTTCTCCAGTGAGGCCAGCTAGGCACTCTGTACAAGGTTGGTGCTAAACTTCTAAGAAGTCATATTCAGGCCCTGTCTCTTGACTAAAGATATGTATGTTACTCAACCCCTCAGAATCTTTGGGGTACCTGAGTTCTTGACTGTACTTATGCAGGTGACAGGTCTATCTGTGAGCCAGACAGATGCTGTAGGAAGGTAAGAGGATGATTAAGGAAGTGAGTCAAGCACAGAGTGAGTAGGGCAGAGGCTGTGAGTTTGGACCTCTAACAGGGTGACTTGTGGGCACCTGACCTATCCTCATAGCCCACAACCTTGGGGAAGAGAAACATAATATCCACTGAGTGCTGTAGGGCGTGAAGTTTTCCATCAGTATACCTAGACTAAAATCCTAGCTCTGCCTTTCACTTGTGCACTCTACATGGGTCATCTCTCCTCTCAGCATCCTGCGTTCTTCACTGATAAAGTAAATTTGATAGTATTACTGTTCACACTGTAATTGGTGGATTAAATCATATAACATATTATTTATTTTATAGATGACACATGTATTTTATAGATGGCACATAATCAATAGTTTTTTTCTTTATTTCCCTGTTCTTCCTTGACACTGATCATAGAAATGAAAAACAATGTTTTCTTTTAAATGCCTTCTTAGTATTGAGTGCTCTCATCAATTCTGAATTCATGACAAACAACAAAGTGTAATTTAGATACATTAAACACGGAAGAGAACACTGGACATACAGGCAGAACCAGCTATGAATACTATCTCTGTCCTTCACCATTCACTAAATAGATGTCCTAAAGACATCATTTATCAATTCTGATTCACAGATCACTCCTTATATCACCTCTGCTAAGAGAGAAATTTGTAAAATGCTACCAAAGTATGAGTGGGTTTTATGACTAGGTAGTAGGGAATAGAAAACCAGTGAATCAATAAACTCACAATGTGGTGGTTTGCAGACATTCTCTGCAGACTATATTGCAGCTGAATATAGTTCCTGGGAGTATCCGCATCTGGTCAGAGACAGCTTTTACTGCAATGGCCGTCCTTGTCTAGCATTACTTAAGTTTCAGTACTTTTGCAGAACTAACATCCCTAGTGTATGAAGAATGTGATAAACGAGCTCTCTGAGCAGTTATCTACACTCTCTCTGAAGAGCATTTGGATTTTATTTATCCACATTAATAAAGACAGCCCATTTGCTTGACAGAAAGAAGTAGGATTTCAAACTCATTTTCCTTAAATTTTGCATGGTCTCCATTGTCTGGCAATAGGAGAAATATAAAGGAAAATAACAGTTATGTGTAAACAAAATTGACAGTCGCATCATAGGAAACATAGCTAACATCTGCATAAAATGTTTATATATACTTTTAAGAAGGAGGTATAAAAGCATAATTCATAAGAACAAAAAAACTATAATTAATGCTATAAAATAAAACTTAAATAGAATTATGAACAGCAAGCAAAGAAAATGGAAAAACTTTGTAGTCCACTAGTACTCAAAAACTATTAAATAATTATTCTTGAAATTTCAGCTTATTAAGCAGTTAGACAATTTAGTCTATTAAATAAAAGAAAATATTAATTTTATATGCTTTGATATTCCTGACTGAATATGCATATCACACTTATCTTCAGTATGAAGGGTGACTATTTTTCAGTTTTCTCCAGAGAACTCCAAGAATTCTGCTTTTCAGATTATGATTTGTTAAAGAGATAGAGAAGAGGGTATTCCCTTTTCCGTTTTCTCTTTTTCTTTCTGTCTTTCTTTCCTTTTCTTTTTCTCTCTTTTTTTTTTTTTTTTTTTTTTGAGGCTCTTGCTCTGTCACCCAGGTTGGAGTGCAGTGATACCATGTCAACTCATTGCAACCTCTACCTCCAGGGTTCAAGCAATTTGCCTGTCTCAGCCTCCCAAATAACTGGCATTATAGGCAACCAACACTACACCTGGCCAATTTTTGTATTTTTAGTACAGATGAGGTTTCACCATGTTGGGCAGGTTGGTTTTGAACTCCTGAACTCAAGTGATTCACCCACCTTGGTTTCCAAAGTGGTGAGATTACAGGCGTGAGCCACACTCAGTTCCTTTTCTGACATATATGTATTAACTAAGAAAATAATAACCATATATTTATAAAATGAGAAAATAAGCGTGTATGTACATACATATGTACACATACATATAAGTACACATATACACATATATAGGTACGTGTGTGTGTGTATATATATATCTATATCACAGTGCGCAGTCTGAGGGATACATTAAGAGACTCCCCTGCAATTTCAGGCTCTTCCTTGCTGTTACCTCATGAATTCACACAGACTTCCTATTAAAACATCTTAATGAAAATATGGTGCTGATTACAAAAATACATCTCAAATTAGAGCAAAATTGTTACACTTTAATGAATAAACCTCACTAGCCCTCAGGTAACAATACTATTTTTTTCACAGTCTTTAGCTCTTTCACTCTCATTTGATATCAAGGCACAGTTTTTACTATTAAGTGGAAGAACCGTCAAAGTCATAATTCAAAATGACAATGATAATATTATTTTATTTGTTAGTGTCCGAAGTCTAATTGTAGCAATAATCTGTGAAATAAGATTGTACAGTTAATAGTTGTTTAATGGACTATTAAACAGGAACTTCTTCTGAATACTATTACGTTCCAATTGAGATTGGTCGGTCTGCCTGTCCCCTGGAGTCCCATATATAGTATGTAAAGAGGGTAATCCTAGAGGCTGGTCTGAACGGTAGGCTATAGGTAGGGAGTACATCTCACTCTCTGTCCCTATAACTGTCAATCCCAAGGAGTTCATGCCCTGACTGAAGCCAGAAACTGATTCTCTTTGTAATAGACCAAGGATAAGGAACAGGCCTATGATAGCATTTGCATTTCTTCTTGCCAAGAAGTATGTATTTTGCAGCATAAAGAGAAATACCCAGAAGTGATAGGGTTTCTGCATAGAACAGAAATTGGCCCTTTAGTTTTGGTGGCTGTCCTTGTCACCTTTGGCTACAAGGACTATCTTCCCCTGAGAGGTTTTCAGGAGACTGAACATAAAGTGGATTCTTCTTTCTCTTTCCTTTTCACTAAGCTGCTATTACATCATATTCAACAGAAATTCAGGAAAGCCTCTCTTGCAGATGGTTCTGCAAAACCTAGAAATTTTATTTCACTTCTCTTTAGCATTTGTGGCATTCTGATCATAAGGGAAACCATCAAGCTGAAACCACAACAGAACGGAAAACAGCTCTGTGTGAACAGGCAGGAAGGTGAAGGGAGTAAAGCCAGGGAGAGAATATGTCAGGTGCCATAATCAGTCAAGAAACACCACATGTCTCTGCACCTCAGTCCACATGGTTACTCTCCTGTCTCAGGTGTTTATACAAGCCACCATTTCCTGACTGAATATAAATAGGACACTTTGAATTGAGGAGTGACATTTTTTCAACCTCTCTACAGTTGATGACAGAATCTGTTTTGGGTTTTTGTTGTTGTTGTTGTTGTTGTTGTTGTTTTAGGGTGCTTTCTTTGAAGGTCAGTTCCTGAAAGGTATGACACCATAGATTGTAAAAATTTTATAGAAAGATGAATACTACTCTCATCTACAGCTGTATGAAGAAAGGGAGGAAAATACTTAACATCTTTTAACTCCTTGAGTTAGGCACGATCTCATCTTTCAGCAACCTCAACCTCCTGGGTTCAAGCAGTTTTCCTGCTTTGGCTTCCTAAGTAGCTGGAATTACGGGTGTCCATCACCACACCCAGCTAGTATTTGTATTTTGGGTAGAGACGGGCTTTCATCATGTTGGCCAGGTAACGTGGTGGAAGATACTGTGGCAGGTGCTTTAAACTGCATGTTTATTATCACAACTATACACATTTTTTGAATTCATTTTATTTGTGAGAAAATTGAGGCTCAAAGAGATTAAATGAGTTTCTTAATACCACACATACATGCAAGCCAAATGAAATTACAATGTCAAATTCTTTGTAATGTAATGCAAATTATGGGTGATTTTGTCAGTTTTGTATTCTGGATTTTAGTTATAATGGTTAGATCTTTTTTTACTTGTGAATTCTACACAACTCTTTCTTGCTCTCTGAATTTCCATGTTTCATGCTGTATTTTCAGCTGGTTTTAACCAATTTTTTCCTTAAGTATTTAGACAGAGAATCTCTGATCCAGTTTTCACTATTAATTTGTGAAGGAAGTTTGTCATTCTTTATGTTGATGATAATTTACTTAATTTGGATTGACATAAGATTGTAAAATTCATAACATCAGGAAATGTTACCAAGAATGAATATAAAAGATTTCTTACCATAACCAGCTCTGCCAGAAATGCAATGTGTTAAAAGTTGCAGTAAAATTGTAGTAAACCAGTGTGACAATTATGCAAGTTAAGTAACTTAATTAATAAAGCCAGTTGGTCCAGTAATCATTATATTATCAGTATTAATTAAATATTGTGATGAAGAATTGAATTAGTTATCTATTCTCACTTAGAGAATTATGGCAGCTTACTGACATTCAAAGTAGTATCTTATTTAAAAATGATAAATTATTATTGTAATTAAATGTTATAATTTAAAATAAATATACTAAACTTATTAACATGGCTTGCCAGTACATCAGTTATATGAAATCTATCCAGAAAACATATACTGCAAAAAAGAAAAAACTGTGTACAAAAACAATAATCCACATTCTTTTCTAATTCCATTTTACTTCACTTCAGAGTCACTAACTTCTCTTGTTTGGCTCCTACTTCAGTTTGACTTCTACTTATCATTTCCACCAAACCAGTTCTCTCACTAAGATCACCAATGCCATTTATTTCCTAATTATTGGGCAGTTTTAATCCCTACCTTTGGCAAATCCACTGATTCTTCTTCCCAGCACATTTATCTTCTTAAATACACTTTTATCACACTATCAGTCCATTCTTGCACTGCTACAAAGAAATACCTGAGACTGGGTAATTTATAAGAAAAGAGGTTTGATTGCCAAATAGTTCTGCAGGCTGTACAGGAAGCATGGCGGCATCTGCTTCTGGGGAGGCTTCAGGGAGCTTTTACTCTTGGCGGAAGGCAAAGCCAAAGCAAAAGGAACGGTAGGGGGAGGTGCCACATACTTTTAAACAACTAGATCTCATGAGAGCTCACTATCCCCATGGCAGCACCAAGGGGGATGGTATTAAACCAAGAGAAACAGCTATGACCTTATCACCTCCCACCAGGCCCTACCTCCAACATTGGGGATTGCAGTTCCTCATGAGATTTGGGCAGGGACACAGATCCAAACCATATTAATCACCATTCTTTCTTTTTGTCCATCTAATGTAAGGGACCTCACCTCTGTTTCCTTTGTGGTTCTTCTCTTCCCTCTGTTTAAAGGTGGAAGGTCCTCAGAATCATGCTTAAGTTCTTTTTTCTCTACACTCTCTTTACACTTCAGCACTTCCATTTCCGGGATTTTGCTTGCCACATATGAACCGCCAGCAATTGCATTCCTTGTAAGTTGCAAACTCATGTATCCAACTGGCAATAGACATTTTCTACCGGATGTTTACCAGTCAACTTATAGAGGATATCTGTGTTTATTTTTATTTCCTAACATGTCTCAGATTACCTGCTGCTGAAAGAAATCATTGGTTGTTTCTTTTTCTCTTTATAATATTTAGGATAACTGATATTAAGTATGATTAGTATTTTTAGTTTTATTTTATACCAAAATCAAATATGCAAGAGAATAGGAAGTGGATTATTATGTTCATCTTTATATCTTGAGTATAACATACACACTGGTTTAGTGAAAGGTCATTTGTACTTACATCTTGCATATAATAATGATGAGTAAATAAATTATACCCTTTATTCCCTAATCGGGTTGCACAGTCAGGCAGGAATTTCGTATTAAAGAATCAACACATACAAGAAATTCCTATAGTAAAAGTTTAATGAACAACACAAATAATGAATTGAGTAAATATAAGGAACATGTTTCATTACACTAACCACAGTGTAAAGGTGCACAAGACATTATATGAACAAAAATAATTTAAATCTTATAAATAGTTAAATAAATATTTAAATAGGTAAATCAGTTTATCAGCATGGTCATAGTTACAGCAGAACTGAGAGTCTTTGAAATGGCAGAATTCATGAAAGTGTGAGCTGGTGTATGAGTCAATTAGAGTTGTTTTCATGTTAGACCAGGTGTTAATCCTTCCTCCTTAATCTTTCTTGTAAGTTTCTTGATAAAGAGATGGCTCTCATGATTTCTACTCTGACAACCTCCCAGGCACAAGGACTGTATTTCTTTTCTGTCAGATAGAGAGTGATTCTTCGGAAGTATTTCTTCACAGCCAAGATGGAGTCCACATTCATCAGGAGAGTTTCTCCCACCCTCTCCTCCTCCATCACACAGGCTTCCAAGTCATTTAGCTGCTGGTAGAGTTCAGTGCAGAATTCATCTAGGAGGTCCTTATCCCAAGCAGCAGATGAGTCTTCTGTGGTAAAGAGGTTGAAGGTCTGCTGAATCATCTCATGGATGACAAAGATGGCTGGTGCCTTCTGAGACTTGTTGCCATCAAACTCCTCCTGGGGAAATCCAAAGTCGTGTCTGTCCTTCCAACAGGAGAAAGGAGAGATTCTCATCATTTTTGCCAGGAGCATCATGATCCTCCTGTTATCCAGGCTGTGGGTCTGAGGCAAATCACAGGTCAGATAGCAGCTTAACTCGCAGCTGAGCACCACCAGGGCCATCAGTGAAGGAAAGGACAAGGCCATCGTAGATATTACAGATGCTTCTGGGCTTGCTGAGATGGGTGAATCTGAACCTTGGGCTCTGTGTTCTCTGAAGGTCTTGCTTTGTCCAAATGCCTTAAGTAGGGAGCATGCCATTTTCCATTTTCTGTTGCCTCTGGGCCACTTTCTACTTCTGTTTTTTTCTTTCCTTTTCGCTCTTTACATGAGTTTAGAGCAGTGTTTCTCAACTGTTTTGTTTTTCAGTATTGTCTCTCCTATCTTGTTCCCACGGACTTTTTAGATATTTTTTTCTTAATTGATCCCACCATGAAAATTTAATAACACAGATACAATATGTATATATTTGTGTACTATATGTATATATCTATACTCAAAAAGTACAACATTTAATTTTTTTATTCAATACAGGGTTGAAAATAACCAAATGAACATTTTAAGCTAAAAGTTAAATTTAAAATCTATTCAAATTCAACTTAACTTTATAACCAAATTTGCTTATGGACTTCAATGTAATTTATTTACTGATATAAATCGTAATGTATGAAATTACATAAGCAAATTAAAAAATTATAAACATTACCTAATGTTTATAAACATATCTCTAAGTAGTGAATATTTAAAAATTATTTGAAACCAATAAAGACTTAAAATTTTAAAATATTTTTATCATTTATTTGTATTATACTTAACTTTTAATTTTGTTGCATGTGAGGCGATTTTTAACTTCACTAGCTGCTAGATATTCACCTAGATATTGTCAGGATGTTTTCTTTAATACTTGACCTAATTATTTATGTGTTGAATAATCTTAGTAGAATTAATAAAATATAAATTTTATTTATATTTAATTTCAAAGTCCACAACACAGACAGAAATACTAAGGATCAAACATAAGCAATGTCTATAAGATGGGCAGTAACACCATATGATATGACTGAGATTTGGTAAAACTTGGAAAGTATTCCAATCACAGCCACCCATTTGCCATAGGTTTGTAATGCTGAGCTTGTATACCATTTGTGTATCTTCCATGAACCTAATGTCAATGCTTCTCATACGATACACAAGGAAACCCAATGGAGAGAAAAAAAACTAAGGAGTAAGATTTTGTTAGATAGGGTTGAGCTTTGAAGGGCCAGAAACCATTTAAATATGGAAGATTTGTTCCCACTCCCAAGAACTAATTTCTACACTGTTGAGAGTAGTATCATATGCAATGGGAATACACAATTTTCAAACATCCTCATTTTGATTAAAAAATTTTTTTTGCAAAGTTCAAATTTCACAAATACCTTCAGAGGTTCTTTGTTGATTCCTAGGAAACTAAAGGAAACCATTTTAGTCCTAAGTGCTCATAATGGGATGTATATATAATAACATAAATGAGTTGTACAATTGTTTTACATAGCATGCCAGACACTAGATATCTTTCTCATTTCATTATCATAGAAAGTGAAAGTCGTCACTTTTTGCAACATAAAATGGGGACAAAAAGTAAACAAAAGTATATCTAAATGTGATAAAAATGTAACTGGAAGTAATATCCCACTAAGAAAAAACAATGACAAAATGTACCTTAGCTGCCTTAAACCCAGTTGATGGAAGTTAAGGGGTGGGAAAGAACAGAAGCAAAATGGTAGAAGGGATGTAGGTCAAAGGTAACAAATAAGTATGGGTTGGAAGAAAAATAATTACTCCTGGTCCACAGGGTGTTTTCAGATTTACTGAACCCCATCTTGTAAATATGCCAACTGCAAGAGTTTATACACAAGAAAGGCAAATTTTGGAGAGAACAATATTCTCTCTGTAAAATAGGTAAGTGTTCACTGAACCAAGCTCTCCACTAGTGGATAAGTATACTCAGAAGGTCAATTTTTTCCCTTGCTATATTTCTAATAAGAAACAAAAGACCTAACACCATAAAAACCCTAGAAGGAAACTTAGGCAATATCATTCAGGACATAGGCATAGGCAAGGACTTCATGACTAAAACACCAAAAGCAATGACAACAAAAGTCAAAATAGACAAATGGGATGTAATTAAACTTAAGAGCTTCTGCACAGCAAGAGAAACTATCATTAGAGTGAACCAGCAACCAACAGAATGGGAAAAAGTTTTTGCAATCTACCAGTCTGACAAAGGGCTAATATCCAGAATCTACAAAGAACTAAAACAAATTTACAAGAAAAAAACAACCCCATCAAAAAGTGGGTGAAGGATATGAACAGACACTGTTCAAAAGAAGACATTTATGCAGCCCACAAACATATGAAAAAATGTTCATCATCACTGGTAATTAGAGATATGCAAATCAAAACCACATTGAGATACCATCTCACGCCAGTTAGAATGGTGATTATTAAAAAATCAGGAGACAACAGATGCTGGAGAGGATGTGGAGAAATAGGAATGCTTTTACATTGTTGGTGGGAGTGTGAATTAGTTCAACCATTGTGGAAGACAGTGTGGTAATTCCTCACGGATAGAAATACCTCACGGATAGAAATAGAAATACTATTTGATCCAGCAATCCCATTACTGGGTATATAGCCAAAGGATTATAAATGGTTCTGTTATAAAGATCCATGCACACATATGTTCATTGCAGCACTGTTTACAATAGCAAAGACCTGGAACCAACCTGAATGCCCGTCAGTGATAGACTGGATAAACAAAATGTGGCACATATACACCATGGAATACTATGCAGCCATAAAAAAGGATGAGTTCATGTCCTTTGCAGGGACAAGGATGAAGCTGCAAACCATCATTCTCAGCAAACTGACACAAGAGCAGAAAACTAAACACCGCATGTTCTCATTCATAAGTGGGTACTGAACAATGAGAACACATGCACACAGGGAAGGGAACATGTCCCGTTGGGTAGTTGCGGGCTAGGGGAGAGACAGCAGGGGATGGGGGGATTGAGGGGGATGACATTAGGAGAAATATCTAATGTAGGTGACTGGGGGATGGATGCAACAAACCACCATGGCACGTGTATACCTATGTAACAATCCTGCATGATCTGCACATGTACCCCAGAACTTAAAGTATAATAATAAAAAAAAAGAAACAAAAGAAATGATCATTTCAAAGGACAGTTCCCCAACTTAATAGAAATATATAATAAAGATAATGTTAATAAGGGGAATGAAATAACAGGCCAGGCATGGTGGCTAATGCCTGTAACCCCAGTACTTTGGGAGACTGAGGTGGGCTGATCACCTGAGGTCAGGACTTCCAGACTAGCCTGACAAATAAGTATGGGTTGGAAGAAAAATAATTAGTTGGTGAACTCCAACATGGTGAAACTCCATCTCTACTAAAAATGCAAAATTAGCTGGGGTTGTTGGTGCATGGCTGCAGTCCCAGCAACTTGGTAGACTGAGGCAGGAGAATTGCTTAAATCCAGGAAGCAGAGGGTGATTGCACCACTGCACTCCAGCCTGGGCAACAAATGTGAAACTTAGTCTCAAAAAAAAAAAAAAAAATACAGGAACAAAATATCTAAATTGTAGAAAGTATTTCCAGTCAGACACTGTTGTTATTGCATAATTAATGCTCATTGAACCAATAGAGAATATTCTCATTTTTCATATTTACTGAACAGCTACCATGTCCGTAGCCCCATTTATTCACTGGAGATATCACTGACCAAAGCATACAACAACAGGTTTTACTATTGTCCCCATTTACAAAAGAAAAAATGAAAGCACAGGGAACTATTAAGTTGTAGAGCTACAGTTTGGAGTCAGAAAATTCAACTCTGAAGTGTTAGCTCTTACATGCTCTCTGGGAATATTTCTGGCCATAAGAACCAGAGCTGATTTCTAGACCAATCAATGTTTTCCTAGTAGAATCCTGTCTATGTAATGACAGGGTCTGTTTCTTCAGTTTGTATTTGTCTTCTTCACTGTAATGCCCCATTTGCTCATGCCAACATTACAATGAAATTGGCCCCTCTTTACTTACATATTATATTCTAGTTTTGTCTTCTTGAGGACACACCATCATACACACGAATGTATTTGTAAAACTCTTTGTTCACTACAGTAAATACTTTCATAAATCCTATATATATCCATTTAAAAATCTACATAGTACTATTATTTTAATCAAATATTCACAATACTTCAGATTTCCACCTATGTGGCACAAATTTAAGAAAGAATAAGTCATTGTCAGGCTAAAGACATGAACTAAATCAGAACTAGACCAATAAGCTATGGCTTAGAGCTCAGGGAGGGCACATCTAGAAGGGTTAACTAAAGGGATTATTAAAGGTGTGGAAATGGAAACAGTTCTGGAGAAATGAGGAGATTCCTGGGCATTGGAGAAGGAGGACTGAGACGGCAAAAGACCCTAAGCCACCTGACTCGCCAGCTGGTTGATGCCTTTTATGTTGTAGGTCAGCGGAGTGTACTGCTAAGTTGATTGTGCTGCCTTAATTAAAGGAACTGGTAAAGAAAAAATTATGCTGACACTTGGTATAACAGTCAAGAATATTTGGAAGTTTTGCAACAGGTGTCAAATCTATCACAATACATGCATTAGCTCTTGCACTACTATACAAGAAAACCTGAGACTGGCTAATTTGTAAAGAAAAGAGGTTTAATTGGCTTATGATAATGCAGGCTGTACAGGAAGCATGGCTGATGAGGCCTCTTTAAACTTACAATCATGGCAGAAGGCTAAGGGGAAGCAGGCATGTCCTACATTACCAGAGCAGGAGGAGAGAAGCAGGGGAGATGCTGAACAATTTTAAACAATCAGACTTTACAATAACTCACTCTTACCATGACACCACTAAGGGAGATAGTGTTAAACCATGAGAAACCACCCCATGATCCAATAATCTTCCACTATGCCCCCATCCCCCACCTTCAATATTGGGGATTACAATTCTCCATGAGATTTGGATGGGGATGCTGATCCAAACCATATCAATAAGGGAGAGGGATCAATAGGTAGGTGCTCAGCTCAGACAACAGCAAAGACAACCTGGGATTTATACCCAACAAGCAGAATTAGCAAGTCAGTGGATAAAAAATTACTAAAAGGAGACATCAAAGGTAGGGGGATCCTTGCTAAACTAAACATAATTCTTTCTGAAGTCAAGCCATGATAATTATATATTGAGTGTGTGGGATGAGGAATTTGATCAGATATCAAGGGTAGTCAACTATCAGCTCATAAACCTGACTTAGTAACAACTGGACTTGGCAGACCTAAGAATGGGCCCAAAGGCAGGACCTGGTCAAAAAGAGAGTTCAGAGGAACCTGACTAAAGTTTGGTGAAGGAAACTGTCTGTCAGAATCTTAAGGGGTAGGAGACAGAACTATCTGCCAAACATTTACATGGGAGATAAAATTTTATGTCTTTTGAAATAAAATACCATTTAATGGAAAATTTTAATCAATGCAATATATGTATTTTAAAAATTTTAATCGATAATGTTAAGAATTTTTGAAGCCTCTTCATTTTTAACTTGTATTTCTAAACAATGCTAGATCTATAGAGAGTTGCAAAGATAGTACAGGGAGTTCTCTTCCCTTCACTCAGCTTCTCCTGATGTTAACAACTTACATAGCCATGAAACCATGATCAAAACCAAGAAATTAAAACTGATGCATTAATGTTTGCTAAACTTCAGCGTTCACCATGATTTCCTTAACTTTTTCACTGATGTCCTTTTTCTGATCCAAGATTCAATCCGGGATCCCATATTACGCTTTGTTGTCACATCTCTTTTTTCTCCTCTAATGTGTAACATGTGCTCAGTCTTCCCTGACTTTCATGACCTGGAGATTTTTAAAGAATATTGGTCAGTTACTTTGTAGGATGTTCATGAATTTGGATGTGTGGAATTTTCTCATGATTACATTATAGATGTAAGGGATGAGTACAATAGAGTATGTGCTCATTTCATCAAATAGTATAGGAAATATATAATATCAATATCTTATTACTGCTAATATTAAATTAATCACTTGGTTAAGTTGGTGTCTGGGAGGTTTCTCTTACGTAAAATTACTATTTTTCCCTTTCCATGTTGTATGTGTCAAAAATATGTCACTAATATGAGCCCACATTCAAAGGTAGGAAAATTAAGTTCTACCACATACAAAATAGTGTATCCAAGACTTTTTGACATATATTAAAGCATCACAGTAATTTAAAAATCTTTTGAAGGAAGATACATTGGGGATATGCAGTCATCCTCATTCCCTTCGAAGTTTTTCTCACTCGATTTGTGATTTACCTGTGGACTTTGCCTACTGCAATTATTTTTTGGTGATATTCCATTTTCCTCATTATTTCTGTATTTATTATTTGAAATATTTCTGAAAGTGTTGGCCCCTCTCCAATTTATAATTATCTACCCACTCATTTACTTATATCAGTATGCACTCATGGATATTTATTCTATTATTTGGGTTATAATCAAATACAATCATTATCACTTTTGTTGCTAGTGATAGTATTTGATTATAATCCAAATAATAGAATAAATGTCCATTTGGTTTTTGAAAGCTCTTTCCGATTGCCTCCTGTGTGTTTTTGATGTGCACCTATACTTTTGGTTTCTGAGCCCTTCCCTATCTTCTGGCACCACAGATACTCTAGGGTATTCTGGTACTTCCATGCTCCATACCTGGAATCAATTATTTCCTCAGGAAGTCCTCATGCTTTTTATTGGACATTGATTGAATGCCAATTTAGCTGAATAAATAATAAATGCTAAAGAATGAGAATACATCGATTTTTAAAAAAAATTCTAATCCAGCACAGTAAGGATTATTCTCACCTTACCATGTTGATTATGTGAAACTTCTTTTCCCGACTCTGAAATATCTGGCTTTTATTATCCAAAGAGATTTTTACGTATTTATTTAACCCTAGTAATTCATGTAAAGTAGTTCCAAAACCACTAATCAGAATCCCTGTGAGAAACCAATCTTCCACCTAGACTGTAGTACCTATGTACAACTCTTTTGTCTTCAGCCTCACACTCAGTAGTCACCAAATGGTTGGACAGAGTATTTGCCATTTTCAGATGAATTATGCCATTTATTCATCACATTAATTTTTCGTAGTCTTCATTCAACCTTGGTTCTGTTACTAATGTAGTTGACTTTTTAAAAATATATGTATAGGCTGGGCGCAGTAGCTCATGCCTGTAATCCCAGCACTTTGGGAGACAGGGAGGGCAGAGCACAAGGTCTAGAGATCAAGACCATCCTGGCCAATAAGGTGAAACCCCGTCTCTACTAAAAGAACAAAAACTGGCTGGGCATGGTGGCATGCACCTGTAGTCCCAGCTACTCAGGGGGCTGAGGCAAGGAATCGCTTGAACCTGGGAGGCGGAGTTTTCAATGAGCTGAGATCACACCACTGCACTCCAGCCTGGGCAACAAAGTGAGACTCTGTCTAAAAAACGAAAATTATATAATTTTTGTATATAATTTTATACAATATGTATATATAGTAAAATTTACGTCTTTTGTTGAATAATTTCCCAGGTTTTAACAAATGAATAGAGTCACAGCTTACCTATCTTTACTTGAAGTTTCCTTGTAAGTTTAAAGCTGAAAATAACTTTCTACCAATTTATACTATGGCAGTGCCTAAGCATGCAGGATCTGACTTTTCTCCTTTAGGTGGTTGTTAGTCACATTGAGGACCCTCTTGAGATCAGTCTACTGTTTTAATTTCCAACAAATATACATCTGAATCTCATATATTTCCCAATTAGGAATTCTTGTTGTTCTTTCAGATAATAGAGCCCTATGAAGAGTCTTGTAGAGAATTCTGGGAAGAAGGTGGATTAGAAAACACCAGAATTCAGTCTCCCCATCTAGATAAGAGTTGCAATGGCAAAATTACATGATATAACAATTTTGGAACTCTGGAATATATTTCAGGCTTGGAACTTCCAGGAGAATGCTTGGATGGTAAATTGTGATTAATTTCAGTCAATTTTAGCTTTTATCATAGTAGTATCAACAGATCCACTAGAGTTTTCCACCCCTAGTCTCCATAGCAGGCAACTGTGCCCATGTTCCAAGGGCAGCTTGCACTGAGCTGATGGGAGCCAGTGTTGGCAAAAAGCACACTTTCCCCCAAATATCAGGGATCTGTGCCCTGTTTTCTGGTTGCTATTTTTGATACCCCTATGACAAGGCCATCCCTCTCCATCTGAAGTGACTTCCCAGGTATGAAACAGCCAGGACCCTCCCCATCTACACCTGTATTTTTTCCCCTTTTTGGCAACCAGACATTAAAAACTAAGACATTCAAAGTGAAAGTTAGAAAATGACTGCACATGCCTAGGGAAAGGTGCAAACTCAGAAACACCCTGAGAAGAACTTCAGATTATATTTCAGGACAATCTTTGCACAAAGATAGCCTGCAACAATCAACACAAAAACAAAAACAAAATACTTACCCTTACTGGGTAAGGGGTTAATCTTATTTCCAGAATTACTACATTATTAGATTAGAATGTCCAGTTTTCAACAATAAAAATAATCACAAGGCATGCATTAACACAGAAAACTATGGCCTATAAAAAAAAGTCTCAGAAATCATATCTAAAAAAGATCAGATAGCAAATCTACTAGATAAAGACTTTGAACTAACTTTGTTAAAGAAGCTGAAAGAATTAAAGAAAGAGATGGAGAAACTCTCAACAATGATGAACGGTAGGGCTGTAGGGCCCCACAGGGTCATGGGGTGTCGCTTATGCTGTACTGAGGTACAAGATCTGTAAAGTAAAGAGACAGGACACTGAAGAACTGGTGAAGAGCATCTGGATTTGGGGGGCCACACAACCTGTGAACAGAGATCAATGAGAACCCCAAATGCCCAGGAACATTTGTATTTATTAGGTACAAGCAGGGGGCAGGGTCGTGAGTGAGGTCATCATCTATAGGCTTAGTAATAGGGCATACATAATCACGTGAGTCATAAGTGAGGGGACCACCCCATTATGTCACCTGGGCAGAGAGGTGGCTGTGCGCAATAGGGGGCTGTGCCATACGCAGTAGTAGAGGGTCATGTACAGAAAAGGAGTCCACCCCCATTAGGTCACCAAGGCAAGGAGGTGGGCTGTAACAGGTGTCGTGAGCAACACTTCTTATCTGGGGGCTGGAAATTTCAAAGGATTTCTGATGGAAGGTTACTGTAAGCCAATGCAGCGGGAGCTGACACACTTGTGCTCTTCTCTTAAGATATTTATGGGAGGATGATTTGAGCTAGCATAAAATCAAGAAAAGATTGACAGGGTGTACAGCACAGTGACTGGTCACACCAGAGGGGTTATTCTCCCTCAGTTATTTCCAGGATCTCAGGCCTGAGGCCTACTTTCCACAGGAACTGGATGCAAGGTACTACAACTCCTTTATCAGGAGGAGAGGCTCTTGCTCCAAGCCTGCCATATAGCATATGCCCTTTAAGGCAGGGACACCACTGCCTGGGTCTTTGGTTCTTGTCCTGATCTGGCTGTTTTCCTATGTACTGCTTCTGTTCTGTGACTGCTCTAGGCATTCCTCCTGCTACAAACTACTATATGGTTATATAGAAGGATTCTATAAATCAGCACTAAATGTGTCAGTACAGCTCTGACTACAGTACCTATATGATTATATAGAAAGATTATTTAGAACTAAATATGCTAGATATACGTATTAAGTATGATTATATAAGCTAGATATATGTAAGCAGTAAGTTATACTTCAGGCACTAATTCTATAAACTGATATATGATTATATATAAAGGATTATGTATAGGAAATAGCTGACTAATAACACTATAAACTAAGATATTCTTCAGGCACTAATTGTGCCTGGGGTCTGGACAGTTCTCCTTCCTCAGTGCCCATGGGGAGTGTTACCCACAGTGAACAAACAAAATGAAACTATCAGTAAAGAGGTAGACAACCTGTAAAGAAAACAAAAAAATTCTGAAGCTAAAAAATGAAATCACTGGAATGAGCACTAAATATTTTATTAGAGGGATTTAGAGGCACATTGGAGTAGACAGAAGAAAGAAACGGAGAACTTGAAGATAGGACCATGAAATTATCAAGTCTTAGAAACAAAAGAAAAATGATTAAATAAAAGTGAATCAAGTCTAAAGGAACCGTAGACACCATCCACTGAACTTTAATGGAGAGAATCATCAATGACCTGTGTCCCCAAATAATTCTAGTTTTTTCCTCATTGTTTAATCAAATCATGGCTCTTGAATATGTGTTTTAATGACAGAGTTTTCATTGGTCATTTCCTCTTACTTTCATCCAGATTACCGGGTAACAAATAGATTGCTATCCTCCAAATGACATGGCCCTGTAGTCCTCTCAGTCTGTGAAAATTCATGAACAAACACTTTAGGATCTCTTCTTGTTGTTATTTTTCAGTAGCTTCCCATTAGGCTACCAATACTTACCAGAAAATACTAAATCTACGTTAGCAACATTGTTAATGATTTAATAAAAATTACTGAAATAAGCATTCCTTCTTAATAAGACAAGAAAATCCATAATAGTCATCCAAATAGAAAAGAAAAAAGTAAAATTTGTTTATGATAAATGACTTGATCCTCTACAAAATTCTTCAGAATCTTTAAAAAAATATGCTTGAATTTACTAGTCAGTTTATCTGAGTCAATATATAAAAATCAAAAATATTTTTAAAGGAGCAATGAACAATCAGAAATTTAATCTTTAGAATATCATTTCCACATTATGAAGCATTTAAAATTCTTAGGAATAAATTTATAGAAAGACATGTACATTGAAAACTGTAAAATATAGCTAATAGAAAATAAATAAGACCTAAACAAATGAAGAGATGTATTGAGCTAATGGATTTAAAGACCCAGTAATGTTAAGGTATCAATTATAATCACACTGATCTATAGATTCAAATTGAGGAGGCAGAGGCTTGAAGGGTAACATACTGATGATAAAAGAGACCTAGACTGAAAATTGAAGGTCGCAGAAGGAAAGAAGTGGAGAAATAAATGGAAGAATACATCTTAGAGGAGCCACATTGGGAAGATCTTAAGCTTCCCAAAAAGGCCAATGAAGTTTTACATTTTTTTTTTTCAGCAAAATGTATGCCAACAAGAAAGTAGGCAAACAGAAAGATCAAACATATAATTAAATAGAGATTTAGGTCTACTGAAAAAACTTCCTATGGGAGAAACAGGATCCCATTTTGAATCTCTTATCAGATCTCAGCAAGAAAAAACAGCCAATATTTCTAGCTTTTGAAACTGTTTTTTCTTTCCTTTTTCTCTTTTCTTTTAAAACAAAGGTGTCTACCAAGTGACTCCAAACTGAAACCAATTCAGTCTTTTATGACTTACCCAAGGATGCATACGACATCTTCAAAGAAATGCAAAGATGCAACCCTCTCAGAAATCAGAGCCACTCCTAAAGATAGCCAAAAGAAGGATTTGGACACTTTGAGAGCTAGCAGCAGTTGATGATATGTAAGCTTGTTATGGAAGCCCCCAACATTTTTATTTATTTATTTTTGGCCACCTGCATATCTGAAGTGTGTTTCACAGGCAGCAAGCCAAGCCAGGTTCTCAGGACACAATATGAGACAATCAGGGACACAATAGCTGTCTACGGAAGGGAAAGGATTAATAACAAATGTATACTTTAAATAAAAATTACACAAGAAGCACAATCCAAGCAAATAATTTTCTCTTGCTATCCTGAATTTGGAAAGAAGAAAACAAGAAATTTTTACCTTCCGTCCTTGACTAGGCACTACAGGCAGAGATCCAGGAAACTAGACCTTGATACAAATTCTTACTTTCCTTTGCCAACTTTTTGCCAATTGTCCCAGGACCTCATCAGTAGGTGAGTCAGGTGCTTCAGCCATCCCATCCTCATCACCAGGACTATAGGAGCAGAAATGGTGTAATCTCTTTCCTTCCAGTTATAAGTATCATACCTGACTTCCCTTTAGCAAAAGAAAGACAGCAAAGCATATTTATTTAATCATAGTTTTATGTGACATGGGAGCCTTCAGAATGAAGACCCCACAGTTACATAAAAAAAGATTCCTTTTAATGTTTAAGTTCAATGAAGAATGGGCAGCTGCAAGAAACCCTCTTGCAGGTGTTTCTGTAAAACCTAGAAATTTTATGTCACTTCTGTTTTCTCCTTGTGGCATTCTCTCTTTAGGGAACCTGTCTGAAGCCAGAACCACAATGTAACAGAAAGCTTCTCTGTGTGAATGGGCAGAAAAGTCAAGGGAATGAATGACCAGGGTCCCGTGGGGAATCCACCTTGGAAAGGAAGGAAACCCTGGTGATATGGAAGTGCCTCCTGGAATGCTGAGAGCCAGGGAGGGAATGTGCCAGGTGCCTGAATCAGTAAAAAACATCACATGTCTTCTGCACTTTAATTTATATGTTTATTCTCCTGTCTCAGGTATTTATACAAGCAAGCATTCCCTGACCACATATAAATAGGTCATTTATTTGAAATGAGGAGTGACCATCTTTCAACCTCTCTATAGATGATGACAGAATCTAGTTTTTTTTTAGGCTGCCTCCATTGGCAGTCACTTACTGAAAAGTAGGACACAGATCCTAAGAATTTTTTAGAAAGATAAATAATGTCCTCATCTACAGCTGTCTGAAAAAAAACAGGGAGATATCTATTATATTTTAACTTCTTACTTGAGGGAAGATACTGTGGTAGATGCTTTAAAATTCATGTTTTTTTTAATATTCACAACTATATAAATATTTTGAACCCAATTTTTAAGAGAAGAGTGAAGTTCAGAGAGATTAAATGGGTTGACCAACATCACACATACATCCAAGAAAAATGAAATTTCAGTGTCAAAGTCTTTAATGTAAATTATGGTTGATTTTTTCAGTTTTGTATTCTGGATTTCTATTACAATTGTTAAATCGCCTTGTACTCCTGAATTATACACAACTCTGGTACTTTCTGGTTCAGGTTGTATTTTTAGCTGGTTTGACTAATTTTTTTTTTCCCTTAAGTATTGGGGAAGAGATTCTGTGATCCAGTTTCCCAATTTAATTTGTGAAGAAAGTTTGTCAGTTTATATGCTTATGGTTATTTAGTTATTTTTGGATTCATGTAAGATTGTAATATTCATAAAATCAGGAAAAATTACCAAGGAGTAGTATAAAAGAGTTCTTATCATATCTGGCTCTACCAGAGAATTGCAGTCAAATTGTAGTAAGCCAACATGACAATGGTACAAGCTAAATAACTTAATTAATAAAGCCAGTAATTGCAGTAACCATTATGTTGTCAACATTAATTGAATATTTTAGTGAAAGATTGAAGTTGTTACCTATTCCTGCCTAAATAATTAACAAAAGTAGGCATCTTACTGATATTCACAGTAGCATTAATTAAAACTGATAAAGTACTGTTGTAATTAACTATTCCATAATTTAAAATAAATATATGAAATATATTAATGTCATTTCCCAGTACCTCAATTATATGAAATCTATTCCGAAAAATATACATTGTAGAAAAGGAAAAACTGTGCACAGAAAAAATAACTCACATTCTTTTCTAATCCCATTCTATTTCTTTCTCCACTTCAGGTCACTAACTTATCTTATTTACTCTTCCACTTCTGTCTTCTGAGTATTAATTTTACCCAACCAATCCTCACTAAGGGTGCCAATGCCATCTATTTCCCAATTAGTCAGCAATTTCAAGTCACATGTTGGGCAAATCCACTAAATCCTCTTCTCAGCACGTTTATTTCCTTTTGTTTGTTTTGAGACGTGGTCCCTCCTCCTCTGTCTTCCAGGCTGGAGTGCAGTGTTGCGATCATGGCTCACTGCAGCCTTGAACTCCTAGGCTCAAGCATTTATCTTTCTAAATACACTTTCATTATCTTTTCCTCTTGTTGCCTTCTAATGTGCAGCCATTCCACCTGTTTTCCTTTGGGGCTCTTCTCTCCCCTCTCTTTAAAAGTGAAAGGTCCTCATAATCATGTTTAAACCCTTTTCTCTCTCTACATTCTCTCCAGACACCATGACCTTCAATTATTGGCTTCCCCTTATTACATATGAAGCCCCAGCAATCACATTCCTTGTAAATTACAAACTTATGTAAATAACTGGCAATGGACATTTTCTACTAGATGTATACTAGTCAACTTAACGAGGATATCTCTGTGTTATTTTTATTTCCTCACATACCTCAGTCTACCTTCTGCAGAGTAGTTGTTCCTTCGTCTCTTCATACCATTTTCCATAACTGATATTAAGTATGATTACTATTTTTAGTTAAAATACACAAGAGAGCAGAATTGTATTTGCTAGGTTCACCTTGTTATCTTGAGTACAACATACAACCTGGTTTACAGAAAGTTTATTTTTACTTTTATTTGAATATAATATTGATAAATAAATGAAGTGTACCATTTATTCTTTAATCAGGTTGCACAGTCAGGCTTAGAATTTCATTTTAAAGAATAAACAAGTACAAAAAGTTTCCATAGTAAAAGTTCAATGAAAAAAAAATAAATTTACTAAATACAAAGAACATATTTTATTACATTAACCACAGTGCAAAGGTACACATGATGTAATGTGAACAAAAATAAGTTGTCTTATAAATAGTTAAATAAACAATATTTAAATAATATTTAAATAGATAATAGATCAGTCAGCATAGTCATCTGTAAGGGACTAGTGCATTAAGAGCTGAATACAATGTTACTTAATACTCCTAAAAACATTTGAAAATATTTACATCGTGTCATGATCAAAGGAGAAACATGAGTCTTTGAAATGGAAGATCATAGAAAGATGAGCTGGTGTATTAGTCAATGAAAATCATTTCCATGTTGAACCAGGTTTCATTTCTTACTTCTTAAATCTTTTTGCAAGTTTGTTGATGAAGAAAAAGATCTCATTATTTCTGCTCTGACAGCCTCCCAGGCACAAGCGCTGTATTTCTTATCTTTCAGATAGAGAGTGATTCTTTGGAAATATTTCCTCACAGTCAGGATGGAGTCCTCATTCATCAAGAAAGTATCTGTCACCCCCACCTCCTGCATCACACAGGCTTCCAGTTCATTCAGCTGCTGGTAAAGTTCAGTGTAAAATTTGTCTAGGAGGGTCTCATCCCAAGCAGCAGATGAGTCTTGTGCTGAAGAGGTTGAAGGTCTGCTGGATCATCTCATGGAGGACAAGAATGGCTCGAGCCTTCTGGAACTGGTTGCCATCAAACTCCTCCTGGGGAAATTCAAAGTCATGTCTGTCCTTCAGGCAGGAGAAAGGAGAGATTCTCCTCATTTGTGCCAGAAGCATCAAAGTTCTCCTGTTACCCAGGCTGTGGGTTTGAGACAGATCACATCCCAGAGAGAAGCTTGACTTGTAGCTGAGCACCAGGAGGGCCACCAGTAAAGGAAAGGTCAAGGCCATTGTAGTTGTTGCAGATGCTGCTATTTTGGTTGAAATTGGTGAACCTAAACCTTAGGCTTCAGGCTCTCTGAAGACCTTGCTTTGTGCATAGCCTTAAATAGGGAACATAGCATTTTCTACTTTCCAAATGCCCCATGTTAGTTTCTATTTCTCTTTTTGCTTTATTTACACATTCCTTACGTGTGTTTTAAGCCTTTTTTCTCACCACATTTTTTTCATTATTGTTTCCTTCCTCTCTTACCCCAGAGCCTTTTTAGAAACTTTCTGATTAAATCTCCCATTATATTTTAATCACATTTATACTGTATATGTATTTATGTATCTTATGTATATCTCTATTCTATACATTAAATAAAAAGATTGAAGTTAATATTTTTTATCATTGTAAAGATTGCTAAAACAATTAAAATTAAAAGGCTATTGACATTTTACTTAACTTGATAACTATATTTTTGGAGCAACTTTTTTGAAAATAAATTTTTGTGGGTATATAATAGACATCTGTGTTTATGGGATATGTGAGATATTTTGATATAGGCAGATAATGCATAATAATCACATTGGGGTGAATGGAGTATCCAATGCCTCAAGCATTTATGTATTTCTCTCTGTTACATATATCCCGTTTCTACTATTTTGGTTATTTAAAAATATATAATAAATTATCATTAACTGTAGTCATTCTATTGTGCTATCAAATACTAAATCATATTCATTTTTTCTAACTATATTTTTGTGCCCATTAACCATCCCCATTTAACTACCTTATGATCCAGCAATCCCACTCCTGGGTATTTATCCAAAGGATATGAAATCAATATGTCAATGAGATATCTACACTCCCACGTTTATTGCAGCACTATTCACAACAGCTACGATTTGGAACCAGCTTAGTTGTCTAACAGATGACGGGATAAAGCAAATATGGCTCTTATCCACAATGGAGTACTACTTAGCCATAAAAAAGAATGAGATCTTATCATTTGCAACAACATGGATGGAGCTGGAGGACATTATGTTCATTGAACAACATTAAATCCTTTGATCTGCACATACTTAACGACATCTGCATTTCTAGGATAAATTCCACTTGGTCATGATGAATGATCTTTTTAATGTATTCTTGCATTCAGTTTGCTAACTTGTTGTTAAGGATTTCTGCATCAATGTTCATCAGAGATAATGGCCTATAGTTTGCTCTCTTTTTTATAAATGTGTCTTTTTCTGGTTTTGGTATCAGAGTAATATTGGCCTCATAGAATGAATTTGGAAAGATTCTGTCCACTATTTTTTAAAATAATTTGAGTTGAATTGGTATTAGTTCTTTAAATATTTGGCAAAATTCAGCAGTGAAGCCATCAGATCCTGGGTTCTTTGCTGGGAGACTTTTTATTATGGCTTCTGCCTCATTACTTATTATTGTTCTGTTCACACTTTATACTTCTTAACACTTCAGTGAAAAAATAAAAAAACCATGAAGAAATACAAGAAACAATTCTTGTATGTCCTCTAGAACCATTCTTGTATTTCTTCATGGTTTTTGTATTTCTTCATGGAACCGTGAAGAAATACAAAACCTGAACAGACCAATATGTTGTATGTTTCTAGGAATTTATCTATTTTGTTTAGGCTTTCCAATTTATTGGCATGTAGTTCCTCATAGTATCCTCTAATGATCCTTTGATTTTCTGTGATGTTAATTGTGATGTCTCCTCTTTCATCTGTGATTGTATTTATTTGGGACTTCTTTTTTTCTTAGTCTGTAGTAAGAGAAGACATTTAATATTATTTCACTTTTTTCTATATTTTAAGATTTGTTTTGTGACCTAGCATTTGGTATATACTTGAGAATTATCCATGTGCCAAAGAGAAGAATGTGTATCTGCAGCTGTTGGATGAAATGTTCTGTAAATGTCTATTAGATACATTTGGTCTGTAGTGTAGATGAAATTCGATGTTTGTTAATTTTCTGTCTGGGTGATCTGTCCAATGCTGAAAGTGGGATGTTGAAGTCTCCAGTTACTATTGTATTGGGGTCTCTCTTTTTAGCTCTAATAATATTTGCTTTATATACCTGAGTACTCCAGTGTTGGTGAACATATATTTACAATTGTTATATGCTCTCGCTGAATGGACTCCTTTATCATTATATAATGACCTGCTCTCTGTTTTCATAGTTTTTGTCTTGCAATCCATTTTATCTGATATAAGTGCAGCTTCTGCTTTTTTTTGGTTCCCATAGGCATAGAATGTTTTTTCATCCCTTTATTTTCAGTCTATTTGTGTCTTTATAGGTGAAGTATATTTCTTGTAGGCAGTGGATCATTGTTTCTAGGGGTTTTTGTTTTGTTTTGTTTTGCTTTGTTTTTTTGAGTTAGAGTCTTGCTCTGTCACCCAGGCTGGAGTGCAGTGGCTCAATCTAGCTCATCTCACTGCAATCTCCACCTCTCAGGTTCAAACTATTCTTATGACTCAGCCTATCAAGTTGCTGGAACCACAGGTATGTGCCACCACGTTCGGCTACTTTTTTGTATTTTTAGTAGAGATGGGGTTACACCACGTTGGCCAGGCTGGTCTCGAACTCCCGGGCTCAAGTGATCCACCTGCCTTGGTCTCCCAAAGTGCTGGAATTATAGACATGAGCCACTACACACAGCTGGGTGTATTTTTTTGTTTGCTTTGTTTTTTTTTTTTTAAATACATTAAGCCACTCCATGTCTTTTGATTGGAGACTTTAGCACATTTACATTCAATGTTACTCATTATGAGGACTTATTCCTGTCATTTTGTTATTTGTTTTCTGATTATTTGATGGTCTTCTCTTCCTTCCTTTCTTCATCTTTGTCTTCCTTTTAACGTAGGTGATTTTCTCTGGTGTGTGTTTTAATTTCTCCTTTTTATTTTGTGTGTGTTTGTTGTATGTTTTAGATTTGAGATTACATTGAGGCTTGCAGATAGTCTTTTAACCCATTATTTTAAACTGATAACACTGATTGCATAAACAAACAAGCAAAAGAAAACAAAATCTTGAACTTCATCTCCCCACTTTTTAGCTTTTTTTGTTTCTATTTATATCTTATTATATTGTTGATATCTTGAAAAGTCATTATAGTTATTATTTTTGATTGATTAATCTTTACCTCTTTCTACATAAGACATGAGTAGTTTACACAGCACAGTTGCAGTGTTATAATATTCTGTGTTTTTCTTTGTACTTATTATGACCACTGGCCACGCGCTGCTTTATTGATTTTTTTTTACAGTGATTCACTGATGGTAATTCTCCATTTCCTGGTCTCTCTGCTGAGGGCACTGGTGATGCTTTGCTGTTGCCACTCCTGTTCCTGTGGTTGGAATATGCCTTGGAACTATAACCTGGAAAATAAGGAAATTATGTGTTTAAGGCATCTGAAAAGGAACTCCTCTAAGTTATGCTAGAATGCCATGACCCACGTCCAGTTTCCTGAGGAAAATGGAGATAACATCAACATCCCAAAGACACAAACCACCTGTTTCTGCTATCAGATTTTCCAACATATCTTAACCAGTTTAGCACAGAAGACTACAGAGCTGCTTGGAGTAAGATCTTCCTGGTTAAGTTACCCTCTAACTTTGACTACAAAATCAGAAACAACTGGAGCAAAAGGTGAAAACAGAAATTCTTCGGGCTTGCTCTATTTGTATATTGTTGTCCAAAAATTCTTCCAAAGTATCATTCTCTATATGAAGGACTGGGAAGTTGTCAGAAACAAAATTGAAGTGTTCTTTTCCTTTCATTTAATAATGCCCATAGAAAAAAAAAACAGGAAATGGACAGACTAATAATAAGTAATGAAACTGAATCAGTAAGAAAAACCTGCCAACCAAAAAAAAGCCCTGGACCAGATGGATTCACAGCTCAATTCTATGAGATGTACAAAGAACTGGTAGCAATTCTACTGAAACTATTCCAGAAAATTGAAGAAGGACTCCTCTGTAACTCATTCTATGAAACCAATATCATCCTGATACAAAAATCTGACAAAGACAAAACAAAACAAAACGTTATTTGTCAATTAAAGTAGAAATTATTATAATTGGATAATTCATCTACCTACTTAGACAAAACAAACATTTACTGTCAGTGTCTGAGGGCCATTGACACTTTTGATACTTGGAGACAGGGGTCAGGAGATGAGGGGGTCACCACTGAAAGCTAGGGTCCTTTACACAAACATTTGGGAACAGAGGCAAGGACACTGGAAGACTGATTATTTTGGCAACAAAGAAGCCTCTCTCTAGTAAACAGAGTTCCAAAGTCATCAGGATGTGTTGAGCCTCGCCTTAGGGAATGAGTCTAAAAGAGTTTCTGTTGAAGGCATTTTGTCACACTATAGGGGAGGGTGTTACTGGATGTGATAACTACCTTGGGAGTGAGGTGGTGCTAGGAAAATAAAATTATCTTGGAATTAGAATCTCCAAACCCTTATGTACCTAAAAAGAAAGAAGATTCCTCCGGGTGTTATTGGCACAACCTAAGGAGTACTTAGACGTTCAGTAGGAAAATGGTGAAAAATAGGGCAATGTCTATATTAATCCTGACCTTATAACCACAGTGAAGCATAGCCACATGGACACGAATGAAGTATTTTAGAAGGAAGGGAGAAGTTCAAGAAGGTTGTTAACTAATAGCCATCAACTTCTGCTGTGAATAAAACAGCAAACAAACCCAGTCCTAAAGAGCTTAATTGCCAGAGATGGTCAGGTAAATCCCTAAACAAATACGTAAACTCTTAGGGATGAAGGAGCCTGACTTCCTATGGAAAGTACAGAGGGTAAAAATGGAGCCTAGGATCAGGGTAAATATGTTTTTCTAAAATAGAGAAAAGTAATATTGCTTCATACATATGGAAAAAAACATATGGTTGTATGTGAATATGTGTATATGAACATTTATATACACACTTCTGACTTTAGGTCAAAGATGTTTCTCATTTGATTTTTAAAATATTTATTTGGATTGGCACATCTGAAGTTTACTAGAAAAATTAAACTTCTATTGCAAAATTAGTAGTTTAGATTGATGACATCTTCTTAGGCCATGGAAAATATATGGATGGAAACAAAAAAGGGAAATAGTAAAGAACAATGCTCAGAAAATGCGATTAACATTCTCTGTTTAAAAGCCATGCATAGAAAGAATGTCTTCAGAGAACCTAGGATCCAAGGTTTATCCAGACTCCAAACAGCTCAACCTGTCTTCCAGCATACTCATTTCCCAATGGTCCTCCTCCTCCTTCTACTGGCAGCCCTGGTTCTGTGCAGCTGTAGCCCTGTTGGTTTTGTGGGCTGTGATCTGCTTCAGAACCATGGCCAGCTGGGCAGGAAGACCTTGCTGCTTCTGGGCCAAATGAGGAGAATCTCCCCTTTCTTGTGTCTAAAGAACAGAAGTGACTTCATATCCCCCCAGGAGATGGTGAATGGCAGCCAGTTGCAGAAGACCCAGGCCATGTCTGTCCTCCATGAGCTGCTTCAGCAGATCTTCAACCTCTTCCACACACAGCATCCTCTGCTGACTGGAACATGACCCTTTTGGATTAGCTCCACACTGGACTTCATCAGCAGCTGGAACACCTGAAGAGTTGCTTAGTGCAGGCAATAGAAGAGGGAGACTCAGCAGGAATGATTGAGGACTCTACACTGGCCTTGAGTAGGTACTTCTGGGAATTCATCACTACCTGAAAGAGAAGAAATACAGCAATTGCCCCTGGGAAGTTGTCAGTGTGGAATCATGAGATCCTTCTCTTCATCAACAGACTTTCAAGAAAGATTGAGAAGTAAAGATGGGGACCTATGTTCAACCTGAAATGATTTTCATTCACTAAGATTGCACTAATTTTCATTGACTAATATGCAAATGCCATATTGCACTTCCCATGTATGGTGGTCATTTCAAAAGGCTTTTATTTCAACTTTAGTCACTGAAATTATTGAATTAATTCAGCAAACACTTTGGTACCATGTTAAGCAAATATAAGTTAAGAACTTTCACTTCCAGTTGCATCATTTCCTAAGAGATGACTGCCCTGATTTTACTTATTGTTTGTCGATTTATTTATCCATTTATGTTTATTCATTCTTATATTTGTAATGGTTAGATGTTTTACATGTAACATGTTCACATAGTTGTTGTGTTAATATTTTAAAAACATTCATTTTTTCATTTTATCGAATTTTGTTTTATTATATTCTTAAAATCTTAAGTTTATTTAAAAAACTAAATCAAATCTCTGGTTTTCTAAAAAACTGAAAAATAGATGGTAAGATTTACCTACTCATTCATTCTTTCTATTCATGTTATATGTACAAATTGAATATTACAGAGGCAGATTGTGGAATTTCTTTCAAGAAATACAGATGAATAAAGTTAACACAGTTCATTGTGTGTTAAAGGTTCCCTTCTCATAGGGAAATAGACATAAAAGTAGTATAAATATTTACCAACTTTTAATTATATTAAATGTTACAAAGAGAAGTGAAGGAAAATGAGGTTCTCCTACCAGAAGCTTTAGGTACAAATGATGGTAGGAAGTGAAATAAAATATTAGATGTCCTTCCTAAGGAGCCTGGGAGACATGAAAGTGCAGAAGTTTTATTGGCAGTTGGGAATATGGGTCTAGAATGAACAACAAAGGCCATGGGCATTCTTTTGGTATTAATTTGGGAATTTCATCATATATCCCAGAGCATCGAAATGGATGTAGTCACTTATAAGTAATGGGAACAATTAGAAAATGACCTAAACTTTGTTCTGTAGACCCTCAATAGTCAAAGGTAGGGTAGAAAAGGAGATTTTGCAGATGGCACTGAGGTGTAGTGGCTAGTGCTGTTAGAAGTAGAAATAGGCAAGAATGAGGGGAAATGCCCATGATTTTCTCTTGTCAGAAAATGCCTGTCAACAGCTGAAATTCTGACAGGAGATGTGAAACATATGGAAAACATTCAGTCCTTGTTAGAATAATTGTTTTATATTGAATCGGCAAGCAGTGCCGGGTGTAAATATCTGAGAGAGGAAGTTCTGTCCTAGAGAGAAGAGGGAAAGTCACATGATAGGTATTGGCTGGTCCTGGCGCCTGGTACTCTTCCTCCCATCCCTCTTGAGTCCTGCTTCACTGAATCCATTCACACCCTTATCACAGGCTCTTCACTTTCTCTACCTTACTGCCAGTCACACAGGTGCTTCTGGTCTGTTTGATTTCTGGCTTGGAGGTTTCTATCAAGAGTGGAAAGTTGGTGGCTCACGCCTGTAATCCCAGCACTTTGGGAGGCCGAGGCGGGTGGATCACGAGGTCAAGAGATCGAGACCATCCTGGCCAACCTGGTGAAACCCCGTCTCTACTAAAAATACAAAAAATAGCTGGGCATGGTGGCATGTGCCTGTGGTCCCAGCTACTTGGGAGGCTGAGGCGGAAGAATCGCTTCAACCCAGGAGGCGGAGGTTGCAGTGAGTTGAGATTGTGCCACTGCACTCCAGCCTGGTGACAGAGCGAGACTCTGTCTCAAAAAAAAAAAAGAGTGGAAACCACAGGAAGAAGACAGCAAAGTTAAATGGAGGTCTAAAGTTTTCAAAACAGCTGTAAGCAAGTTTGTGTCTGTGTGTTTCCTAATGAATATTTCGATGACTTCAGGGAATTCCCCTGTTACAATGATGTAACAGGAGCTGAAAGCAAAAGGAAACAGCTGCATTCCCCATTCCGTTTCCTATGTGGGCTAGTAAAACACTGCTGCGGAAGTGAGCCCTTTCTGGCCACGTATGGAAGCGCAGATACCACATCTGTAGAGGGAAGGCTTTTCTTCTCTATGCATGAGTCCTATCCCTTCCTGGGGATTCACCTCCAAAAGATACAGGCCCTTTCTTGGCAAGAATTGAACTAATACTGGAATAATATTGGCTTATATCTTTACAAAACGCACAAGTCTCCAGCCTGGCCTCTTTGGGCAATGGGCTTTTATGGAGAAGAAAGGGATTAAAACGCGATTCCTGCTTCCAACCTGTTGTGCAGGTCACAACCTCCTAGCTAACATTTCTTACCCACCCTATGAAGTGGAGATGGAAAAACTCTGGAAGTGCAGTGATAGGTTAAGTCAGCCGGAAATCTCATAGTTGATAGTGTGTACAATGCCTTTGTCAGCAGTAAATTTCCAGTTTCACAGGTTCATTAAGAATATCAGATAATAATGTCTGCCTATATAATTTGAAAATATATTCATCAACACATTAGTCAAATAGAGAGCTCAGATGTATTTTAAGAAATGTTAGAGAATTCTATATTGCCGACTGACAGTCAGAGGCTTTTTCATGGAAGCATATGGATGTTGGTAGAATTTGGGAGATGTTACTCTAACGTGCACAATTTTGTATTTGAGGTCGTTAACAAGCAGGTTTGTGTGCATGTGTGTGTGTACGTGTGTGTGTGCATTAACAAGGTTTGTGTGTGTGTGTGTGTGTGTGTGTGTGTGTGTGTGTGGGTGTACACTGAGGCATCGGGAAGGGACATCAATTTGGGAGGGTTTCTTGAATCAGTTTCAGACGTCCTAGCCAATGCTTTAGTGTGCTTCCCTACAAACTAGGGGAAAGGGGCTTAGCAATATTTTAACAGATTTTGTCCTTTCTCCTTTCTCCACTACTGCTTCTGGGTGGACAAGGTTAGGAGCAAGGGAAAGGCTTGGCAATTATTGAATCTCTCTTTGTTTCTTTCTTTAATTGGCTAACATTTCAATTATTATAATCCTGTCTATTCATGGGATGCTGTAGAAGGTTAGGTATTGTATTATATATATACACACAGACTATGTGGACACAGCACGCATATAACTTATACGTAATGTATAGTTTTACTCATCTTTGTTCATTTTATTACATTGTTATTTTTAGTGTGTAAAGATTATCGTAGCTAATTCTGTGCTGTCACTTTGCCCTGGAAATGTCTGTAGCCATCTCAAGAGTTATTGACTTTATGCATAGTTGACTCTAGAACAATGCAAAAGTTAGAGGTTGACCCCCCTCAAAGTCAAAAATCTACCTATAACTTTTAACTTTCCGAAAACTTAACTGCTAATAGCCTACTGTCAACTGAAAACCTATCAATAACATAAAGTCAATTAACACATATTTTGTATATGTATTGTATATTCTCACAATAAGGCAAGCTAGAGAAAAGAAAATGTTATTAAGGATATCATAAGAAAGAGAAAATATATTTATTATTCATTAAGTGGAAATAGATCATTATCAAGGTCATCATTACACTAAGCTGAGGAGGAGGAGGAAGAAAGAGAGGGGTGGGTCTTGCTGTCTCAAGAGGTGGAAGAAGTAAAAGAAAATCCCCTTATAAGTGGGCCTTAGTAGTTTAAACCTGTTGTTAAAGGGTCAACTCTATATTCAAAATAACTGGAGAACCAAGGAGGTGCTGGTAGCAGCAGAGCTGGGGATAAGAGTTGATCCGCTGCAGCACTGAGCCACTCACCCACTTTGCCTAAGTCTCTCTCAGGCTCTGGCCATTAGCTGCTGAAGGTGCATTCTCACTTGGGAAGAGGAATAGGAGAGACTTGGGTTGCAACTGTGTTGGTCACAAATGTCTTTGGGGAATCATAGTGTAGTGTCAGCAGGAAGCAGCTGAATTTGAAGGCAGATACACATTGATCCTTCCTGCCTGCCAATGCCTGCCTTGAAGTCGACAAGTCTCCACAGATAACCAGCCAATAACAGAAGTGCAGTAATAGAGGGATCTGCAGTACCAACACTGCCCTCACATCTATACTTCACAAGCCAGTAAAGAAATCCAGTAGCTCACTGTGGATTTGTTTAGGTGTGTTGAAGGTCTGATTCCTCTAGGAGGAGACTGCACCAGTCATATGATGCTCATTTGCTTAATAAACGAAAGTGAGCATGAAGAACTGTGAAGAAGTTCCTAGAGCCAGCAGCAGCTTAAAAACATGGAACGTAAGAAACTCAGCAGAATCTGGTATTCTGGGCTCTTGAACGCACAAATAGAATTTGTCAAATTTGTTAAAAATTACAACTGCATTGTTTAGCATACAATTATTTTGACAGTTAAGTTGACCCAAATATCGATATTGTATAAAATTGTGTGCCCACAATAGATGCCATTATCCCCTCCTCCAAAGTTGTGTGGGCTGTTAGGACATATCAAGTACCCACAAGTCACCCTAGTGGAACCCCCTATTTACAGAGACCCTCTGCTCTGCTCACCCAGTGCCTCACTCCTCCCCCTAATTCTCCTCTAATCATCCTAGAAATTACATTATAAACAAATTTTCTGTCACCAGCACTAGTGCAGTCCAGGCTCCCTCAAAGAGTCTGGGAGTTTGGAGTGCATCTAAACATTACATCCAGAAACAAATAGTGATTTTCACACTAGTTTAGCATCCCCCACCTGCAGAGTGTCGAGACAGGCCGACTGGAGAGAGGAGACTACAATTCCTAGCCCTCCTGGCCTCAAGTTCTGCTTGTTTTGTGGAAAGGAAAAAAATAGTGGTTCTGCCCCTGCTCAAATTTGACTCTGTTCCTGCCAGCTATGACCTTCAGGCAAATTTCTTCTCTTCGTGAACTTCATGCTCCCCACAACCTTCTGAGACACAGTTTAGAAGGTGTGAATGCTAATAGTAAGTGTAAAACCACTGCAAAGTGCTATATGGACATTAGGGGTTATTCTTCAACACATCTAATCGTATTGAACTGGACTACTATTTCAGCTTGCCATTATTTGTCATAGGATTGTTTGTGGGATTCTGCAACCACAGTTTATAGGCTGGATCCCAGCTCTGACCTTGTAAAATAGTCTAAATGTGTGCTCCCTAGTTTTCTCATCTTTAATATGGGGACAATTATAGTATTTTTTTCCATAGAATTATTGTAAGGATTCAATGAGTGAATACACAAAAAATACATCAAAGTATGCCTACCAAAAATAATTACAACTGTTAGAAATCAGAGTAGCTACCCTCAGAGAAGAAATAGGAAAGCTGGTTTTAGGTAGTGATGAGAAGGCAACAGTCAGAAGGCTTCTAGGTCCTGAGCAAAATCTTTTATTTATTTTTACCACAGGTGTTAGTTTCCTAGTGCATTCAGTGTATGAACATTCATTGTGCTATATGCCTAAGATACTTGCAATTTCTCTGCATTATACTTTTTTCTTTTTTTAGATGACATCTCATCTAAAATGAGATGATCATAATTCATTGCAGTCTCAAACTCCTGGCCTCAAGGAATCCTCCTGCCTCTTGCCTCAGCCTGCTGATTAGTTGGGGTTACAGGCACACGATAGCGCATCTAGCTCTGTTATTTTCATGTTAAAAAACACCACCATATATATAATTATATATATATATTTGTCTGCTATGGCCATGTCCCATTTGGCCCTCTAAAAAGTTGTGCATGCTTGACCAAGGACAACATTCAGATTTTTTGAAAGTCTATTCCATTATGGCTAAATGTTATCAAAAAACTGGTTTTGTAAAAATGTTCTAATGAAGAGTTGATTCATTGTGACATCCTGTTTTATTCCAAAGCATAAAATTGTTTCCATGCACACATTTTAGCAGTAATACAACATAATCAAATATTAGCACCTCAAAAATATATTCAAAGATTTGTAAAACTGAAACAAAACTTGTGATCATAATGTTTCCTAAAATAGAAAATTTATAAAATTTTAGTCTCATAATTTACTAGATGATGCTTGACAGAAGCAATGAAATCAGAGAAACAAAAATGTTAGAAAATTTTTACAAGTTATTTTCAATATTATTTTATTTCATGCAAAAAATAATTCACCTCTTAGAAGGTCCCAGAGCATTAGAAGCCCAAACTCTGGAATATTCTCAATTTTAGTCGAGCTTTTCCGTTATTATAATATTGATGTAGTACTCAGATAATTAATAATACAAAAGATTCTGAGTCTTTTTTGTGAATACAGTCCAAAATGAGTCATAATATTATAGGTAATCATGTTAGATAGGAACCACTATTGAGAAAGAATACACAAACAAAATATTTTTTAATTATATAATATATAGAGTCAATTATGTTCACATCAAGAATGATGTTAACAATTGTTTTATTGGCATTTTTAAAATAAAGGAAAAATTTGGATATATCTACTTTGTGAAATTGTTAATAAACTAGAAAATGATCTGAACATACAAATGACACTAGCCAAGTATATGGTAATGGGGCAGTGGTGGCAGGTATAAACCAAGACATAAAGCCATTATTTCCCAACGAAATGGTTATGTCACATTTGTGCCTTACTCAGCTCATAATCTTATGTAAAATTCTGCATTTGTGAATTGAGATCCACCTTTTAAAAGTGTTGTACAAAGGGTATATATACATGTTTGAATTCAACTAGCAGATGGGAAATTATCATGACTATTAAGCACTACATTGAAAACATTTAAGGATACCTAGGAACATAAAAATCAAAATCAATTTATTGGCACATAAGATATGTATTAAGTAGCAAATGTTATCAAATGCAAACCTACATTATGCTGAAATGGAAAGCATCTTAATGCAAACAGATTACACATTTTTATGCAACTTATCTATGTGAGATGACATTTTGAACCAAGCGGAAAACGTTAAATTCTCCAGTGAAAACCATGACTATACAGCATGTAAAGCTGAATGCTTCATAGAAAGCCCTTGCTCAAAACAAATGAGATAAAAAAGTTCCTATAAGGTGAAATTAATGAAGATAGTTATTGGTTCATGAGATATTGCCAAATATGGTAATGCTCTTAATTAAAAATGAGATAAGCAGAAAAGCAATTTTGAAAGTATCCTGATTTCCTACATTAAAATCAGAAACTTACCCAAAAAAGTAAGTCTGGTTTTGGCCCAATATTTAAACTTAAAATAATGTGTTTTAATAGTTTTTAGTTTTCAAGTGTTTTCAACTATTTTGTTGTAGGAAAAAATAACTATTAAAACTTAATAAAATCACCTACATAGGGGCACACATTTTCCTTTTCCCTGGGGTGCCCCTGTCCACTGTAAGGTGGACAGCACTTTGCAGACTCGCCTCCCAATTGTTTATGACTTGCCCCTTCCTCTGAATTCGGGAGGAACGGCCCCTAATCTGTAACACAGACTACCGCACGATCTGATTTTGAGCGGTCAGTTCGTTCCTCAGTACACTGGCAAATTGGTAAAACGGTCTCGCGAAAATGTTTCATAAGAAAAATATCTCGCGGCAGGCGGCGGTAGAGCTCCCTCTATGCAGTCAGAGCGGGGAAAGGCGGCGTTTACTTGCGGCTCACGCGGCCCGGGACCCTACGCCCAACGCCTCCCGGCCTCGACTCTGCGGACCCGGAGCGCTGGTCTCCTTGCAGAAGCGGCGCCCGCGAGTCAGGGTCGCTGGTGGGTCCCTTGCCCCTGGTCTGGCGTCCTCTGCCGGTTGTGTGGAGCAGCGAAGGGAGCTTTGTGCGCTGTTGGCAGTGGTCGTGCGCTCAGTGTCACTGCTGTCCTGGTGATTGAAATTCTCCACGTCCTGATCTCTGCTGATGGCAATTATCACCTGCTCCGCTCTGCTCTGCTCTATCCTTCACATTTCACTCATCAGTATATGTCATTTTCTAGTTTCCCAATCATTTTCCAATGTCATGTAAATTGGAAGCATAAGTATCCTCTCTTTTCAACCCACCAGAGCCACTAGCTCTGTTTTCTACAGGAGTCACTGAAATAATTGTAAGAAACTCACTCTCTAGTCCAGAGGCTGTAAGTCTCACAGATCCTGTTTCCCACGAACCTTGTGAACTTATGGTGAGAATTAACTGAGCAATGTATATGAGCCACCTGGACGGTTATTTTATGCCAGTAATTATTAGAATTATTTATTTTATTGATCACATTTCAGACTCTCAAAATAACTTCCAAATGTTAATTTTATTTTGCCAACTATATAAAATAGTCAAGATATTTTCTTGTCATTTTGTGAACACATCTACACATTTGTAGGTGAGGCACAAACTGGTGAAAATATTGGATTATTTGTAATCAATTTGAGAATTGTAGGAGACCATAAAGAAACATCAGTGTGTTATAAGCAAAGTGTAGGCTTTCTAGAAAATACGTGATGGTTCAATACATGCAATTTCCACAGGCATGTAATGCTGTGGGTGAGGAGGTGGAGTTTGAAGTCTGACAAAGGTTTTGAAACCTAGATTTGCCTTTTATTTACTAGATTGTTTTAGTTACATACACTCCATTAGCATGTGGTTTTTTTGGTAAATGAGATTATGGTGGGGGGATTAAATGAATCCCTCAGAAAGGGGAAAATAATTTGTAGTTGCTATCACCATCATCATCATCATCATCATCATCATTTTTGATAAAGACTGAAAGAAGCCTGTGTGATTTGTCTGTCAGGCCCTTGGTGGTCATGATCAGAGCAACACTGAAATATTTAATTAGTAATCAATTCAGGATTAATGTGCCATAAGAAAATAAAGGCAGCATCGGCCGGACGCGGTGGCTCACGCCTGTAATCCCAGCACTTTGGGAGGCCGAGGTGGGTGGATCACGAGGTCAAGAGATCGAGACCATCCTGGTCAATATGGTGAAACCCCGTCTCTACTAAAAATACAAAAATTAGCTGGGCATGGTGGCACGTGCCTGTAATCCCAGCTACTCGGGAGGCTGAGGCAGGAGAATTGCTTGAACCCAGGAGGCGGAGGTTGCGGTGAGCCGAGATCGTGCCACTGCACTCCAGCCTGGGTAACAAGAGTGAAACTCCGTCTCCAAAAAAAAAAAAAAAAGAAAAAGAAAATAAAGGCAGCATCAAGGAATGTGTTCTCTATCCTCAAACACATGTAAAGAATAAACACTATTTTAATGAAACCTTGCCATATAACCATGCTAACCTGAGATCTCTTCATCATTACATCATTCATGTAGCACCTATGATACATTAGATTGTGACCCAATATTTCAAGTTTAAATCATATATGACAGAGATAAAATTATCAAGTATAATTATTAACCCTTTCTCTAAAAGAGGATCTGATATCTGTACTCACAGGTAAAATTACAGACATTGAATTGGGAGAGGAGGAAAATGATGGCCTCATTTTGGCCCCATTTAAGAAAGGCACAAGGGTATAAATGAGAGAAAGAAATTCACAAGAAGTAGGACGAGACTACAAGAAAGAATATGCAGGTGTTTGGGGGAAAAAAAGACATTTGCTTAGAAGGAGCTACCATGGTAAGAATGATTCATGGAGTGAATGGTTAAAGAGCATTTAATTTTTATGTTTGTTTGCTTTAGAGACAAGTCTTGCTATGTTGCCCAGGCAATGGTGTGATCACAGTGCATTACAGTCTCAAACTCCTGGGCTCATCCTCCTGCCTAAGCCTCTCCAGTAGCTGGCACAGGTCCATGCCACTGTGCCCAGCTCAAAACAGCATTTAAAAATGTTTTCATAATTACATAAGTTTTATATAAATTTGACATTGATATGTTTAAATATATGAAAATTGTTCACATTTCAATCACTTCAAAAAATGTAAAACATCCTTGGTCATTAAGGAATTCTTCCCCAATTCCAGTGCCCTCACAAGAGGTAACTGCTGTAAAGAATTTGGTAACACTTGAGAATTTTCATTTATACAGCCTGGGTTGTTAACTAGCAAAAAGGGCCTCAACATCTGAGTGGGTCTTAGAGCAAATCTGTAAAGAGTCACTCACTTTGGGATCAGAAACCTGGATGAGTTCGGAGGGAACGTTTTGAATCTCCCTTATAAAATGAGTTCGTCATAAGGACTAGGTAGAAAAGAACAGTTCTGAGGTTGTAAACATTCTGTTAAACAAAGAGAGAACGAGAAAGAGAGAGAGAGAGACAGAGAGAGAAGAAATCCCCCTCCTTTTGCACAGAAACATTTAACTTTCTCAAACATTTTTTTTCCTTCAGGATCTGCTTGAAAAAATAAATGTTTGAAGCAAGTAAAACACCAAGATGACTAAACATTAATGTCTCTGGACATATTAATTAGATTAGATATGCACATGTTTGGGACTTTTGAAGATGTGTGTGTTAAGTGTGTGCACACAATGTGCACATCTACATCTGATTAACATGTCCAGAGACATTAATGTCTAGTCATCTAGACATTATAGCTATATTTTGTTAGTTTTTTCTCCAGCGGGATATTACTTCCATTCCTACCTTTTTATCACATTTAGATATACAGTTGTTTTCTTTTTGTCCTCATTTATTGGGATACAAAAAGCAAGAACTTTTGTTTTCTGTGAAAAAGGAAATGAGAAAGGTATTTGGTGTCTTGCATGCTATGTAAACAACTGTACACCTAATTTACTTTATCATATTTAGATATTATTGACTTTAGGTAACAGATGACTTTTTTAAATTTCATAAGAGTGAACTAGAATTGGGGTGTCCCCAGCTTCTTTAGGAAACCTGAACATTAATGCAAAAATCGTTTTGAAAAATCAAATTGATGTTTTCTCAATTGTGTATTTTTATTGGGGATGATATTGCTCCTAAGGGTACAAACCTTAGTTCTTGTGCTGTGAACAAATTGTAGATAGTACACTCACTGATGGCCCCTGAATGCCGAACTCTAACAAAACTTTATCCTTTAGTATTTATTTTCTTTCACTTGGTTTTCTTGTGTATCACATGAAAATCATTGACATTGAGTTCATGGAAGATAAACAAAATGTATGTGAGATCAGTGCTACAAACCAATGTGAAATAGATGGTTGTCATTGGTGGACTTTCTCTCCACTATGTGCTTAAGCACATACCATGTGATGTGGTCTCCATTGGCATACGAATAGGCTGCCACTGGCGGTCTGGGTATGTAGTTCTGTTTGATCCTCAGTACTTTCAAATGTATTATATGCTTTTATACAAATGCTTTGTATTTTATTATTATATTGTATAAAAGTTTTTCAAACATCAGTACTTACAGCAAGTGCTGAAAAAAAAGTGTTGACTGTACCTAGATGAAAATTTAGCAGTTAGTGAAGGTAAAAATTATTTTCTGTATGAAGCAAAACTAAACGTTAAGTAAAATAAATTAAATATTATAAGAATAATTTAATTTTAAATAGCCCCTTGGCAGTTTTTTGAGATTTTTAAGTATTTTTATTATACTGATATTACATATTTTATATAAGTATTTTTACTAGATTGGTATATGTATGTTTATGTATTATAACTTTACATGTTTCAGTTGGTTCATTAATATTTATATAAGTATACTAGAAGTCACTCAGCAAATAATTTTCATAAAGTTCAATGTCAGTAGCTTTTAAATTTAACTTTTAGCATAAATTTTTTCTTACTCATTATTAATGCTGCATTGCATAGATAAGTAAACTGTCCACTTCGTTTTTTATGTATAAGGCATGGATAGAAATACAGTACATCCATATATACATATAATATATCTGTGTTATTAAATTATCAGAAGGGGTTTACTTGGAGAAAAAAATTATCAAACAGGACTCTGGAGGTTGAGAAAGGGAACACAGTAATGAAAAGAAAACTGGTTGAGAAACACTTCCCTAAACCCATACGGAAAGTACATAAAGGGAAGCAAAAAAAAAAAAAGTAGAAAAAAAATAGAGTTGCGTTCAGAAAATGGAAATTAGCATGTTCCCTATATAAGGCTGTATACAAACCAAAGTCTTCAGATCCTAGAGCCAGAGGTTAAGGGTCATTCAACTGGACCAGCTCAGCAGCATCTGCAACATCTATGATGGTCTTGCCCTTATATTTACTGGTGGCCCTTGTGGTGCTCAGCTACAAGTCATTCAGCTCTCTGGGCTGTGATCTGCCTCTGACCCACAGCTTGGGTAACAGGAGGGCCTTGGTGTTCCTGGCACAAATGAGAAGAATCTCTCCTTTCTCCTGCCTGAAGGACAGACATGACTTTGGATTCTCCCAGAAGGAGTTTGATGGCAGCCAGCTCCAGAAGGCTCAAGCCATTTTTGTCCTCCATGAGATGATCCAGCAGACCTTCAACGTCTTCAGCACGAAGGACTCATCTGCTGCTTGGGATGAGACCCTCCTAGAAAAATTCTACACTGAACTTTACCAGCAGCTGAATGATCTGGAAGCCTGTGTGATGCAGAAGGTGGGGGTGACAGAGACTCCCCTGATGTACGAGGACTCCATTCTGGCTGTGAGGAAATACTTCCAAAGAATCGCTCTGTATCTGACAGAGAAGAAACACAGCCCTTGTGCCTGGGAAGTTGTCAGAGCAGAAATCATGAGATCCTTCCTCTTCATCAGTCAACTTGCAAAAAAGATTGAAGACTAAGGAATGAGACTTGGTACAACATGGAAATAATTCTTATAGACTAAAACAGGAGCTGACACTTCCACAAGTTGTGCCACTTCAAAGACTCTTGTTTCTGCTATAACCACGCCATGAGTTGAATCAGATGTCTCAAGTGTTTTCAGGAGCGTTAAGCCACATCCTGTTGAGCTGTATGGGCACTAGTCCCTTACAGATGGCCATACTGATGGATCTGT